>PVKS010035567.1:0-19993 GCA_004027875.1 Aplodontia rufa | reverse complement strand
CGTGTTTTCGCACATGCAGGGCAAGTGCTGAAATCACTGAGCCACCGTTTAATTCTTTCAAAGATTTTCCTCATTACCTTCATTTCAAATATTTTGACAATGGTAGTAGGAAAGAAACATGAGGGACAAATGTAAGTCTGATAATTCTTAAAAGGGTAAAGGTAGAACTGTGCAGATCTCCAACTTAAAATGTATAAGGATAAAATCATGATTAGTTAGCTTTCTGGTTGAGGTAAAAAGGAGGACAGTTTTTCCTTACAGATGTATATTTCACTTCCTGATAGTTACTGCAGAAAGCCATGTTGAGATGTAGATGCTGGGCTTCCTCACTAACCTGTTGCAAACCAGCTTTGCTTGCATGACTCACACTTCTGCCTCAGTAAAATCATAAATTACAGCATGTCATACTTTGAAAAGGCAAACGTTAAATCTAGGATTGCCCACAATCTAACAGTCATAAAACACGGCACATGCTGTCAGACCTATAAGATTTGCATGGTTTTTACCTGTATTTCACTCCTGTTCTTCTCTACTTTTGTCTTTAACATGTCCAACAAATGTCCACTTGTGTTTCTTAATTGTTGGGTTCTGGATGTAGTCAGTGCACGTAAACAGATTCCCTGCTTTATAATATTTTAATTCTATGGTACATTTGTATGAGTATCAGCTATTACTTAAAGTAGGAGGATGAAAAGAAAAATTGAGAAAGCCTGTCTTTAAAAGGGTGGGATTTTTCAATTTTTTTTGAAAGGAGAAAGTGACAGTTTGGAGCAAGATTTGAAAATTTTAAATTGTGGGAAAATCAAGCTGTTGAAGTTCCACACATAACTAGGTTTGATAAAGTTTCACATGTGAATTAGCTTCATATGTGTAAAAAGTTGCTTTTGCAGTAGGTCCTTAAGTATTATTCCTTTTGAAATTCATCCCTCCTTTTAATTAAAGCATACTATTATCTCCTTAGCTATGGATGTGCCAAGTGGTATTTACAGCATGAGAGGGAAGGAATAGATGTTAGTATATTTTTGGAATTGCAGTCCTCTCCTGGCCTGGATCATATCTAGTCACCACTATGCAACACAGGATATGCACTGGAAAAATGATATGATGGGTTTTGAAAGATGTATCCTGCTTCAACTTACGATTGCAATATTCTAGTTGTCTAAACAGGAATGTCTTTTATAAAACTCAATACCCTCTATTATTATTATTATTCCCTTACATATTTATTTTTGACTTACCAGGGTTATTGGTGGTGCCTTAACCAAAAAAAAAAAAAAATTTTTCATTCCTTGATTTTTAAGCATGTTTTATGTTTCTTTTGTTTTCTGAAAGAATATTAAATATGGCTAATTGCATTACATCTTAAAAAAAAAATGTGTGCACTCAGGTTCCCAATCCCCATCCCTACTCCTTATCCAACCCTTGTCATTTACATAGGTAGAACTTTAAATGGTAACCAAGTAAAGGTAAATTTTGATAATGAGTATTAATAATCCTGACAAAATTTTAGCAGGTATATGGGAGCCACTTTTAATTTGTGCCAAAGCAGTTTCTAGTATCTTTTCTAACTATAAAATAAAGAACTGAGCTCAAATAATTTTATGAGTGGTGTGGTTAGCCCATTGTGTGACAGTAGTGTTTTGGGAAAGTGAGGTATAAGAAGTCATTCCTGAAGATTTCACCTGTCCTGTTTTCAAGCAAGAAACCAATGATGACCAAGTAGGCATTCCTTACCTTTGTTTTTTGCGAACTGTGTCCCTTTGCTGCCAACCAGTGGTAAGGACAAGGGATATTTTCCTTTTCCATTTGGCCTCCTAATGCTCACATCTAACTAGTTCAAACCCCAAGTTACTTTAGAAAAGCAAATGGTACCTTTTTCCTATTGCCAAGCTCATCGGGTTTTGTAAGCATGAAGGAGACAGATTGTTGCTAAAAATGGAAAAGTTTTGCTTAGAGTGAATTTGGCCCCGGTTTCATGAAGTGTATGACTCTTGTGTTTGTGTATGTTGGGAAGAAAGTTGGTAAGAAGGGGGAAAAAATCTGATTATCTTCTAACTTAGAAGATAATTTTCTTGCCAACAAAAAAAGACACTTGAAATTTCATAAGATGACAAGTCCTTTCCTATGTAAAAGTTGTATAGTATCCTCACAATTTAGTTCAAGTGTTTCTTGGGGCCTTGACATTGTGGTTGATACCAATACTTGGATGATCCAGAATTCATTTTAAACCATTCATTGGGAAATCACACAAGACGAAAGGAGAGAATAATACAGAAGAACGCAACTGAGTACTATATTGTATAAATAAACTTCAGAGTGGTTTTGGAATTTCTTGACTGTTCTCACCTGTTTGCTCCTTAAGATATATTTCTACTGTATTCTGGTAGGAAGAAAGAAAATTTTATTAGGCAAGACTTTTCTCTGACTTTTTTTTTTTTTAAGAGAGAATCAACTGATCTTCGTTGCTCAGACGTTCAATTGTGTCTGTGGTACTGGAGTTTGAACCCGGGTCTTCACATATGCTAGGCAAGCACTCCAACCACTGAGCCATGGCTCCAGCCCCATCTGACCTTATCTTTAGAACTGGTCTGCATAGCTTGTCAGTGGGGGAAAAGGACCACCACAGGAAGCCTTAGAAGTGGCTAGGTGGTTTCTGCTGGCAAACTTGAAGCTTTTTGAGTTGTCAGGAATGAAGTAAGATGAAGTAAGAAATTTCTGTACATTAAAAAGAAAATTTTTTTTCTTTCCAGAAACCCAGATGAGAACCTTTTGAACACTGAATTTAGGAATCAAGTAATCTGGATTTTACTCTGATTATGTAATTGTTAATTAGCTGTTTGGGGCCTTGGTTTCCTACCCAAATGCAGGTGATGTTCATATGGATATAAAGAAATTTAATTCAGAGCCACTCTGCTTGACAGAGTTAAGACATGAACAGTTTTTACGGATGCTGCTTAACAGTGTACAGAATTTAATGAAGATAGTAGAGGTTATGTAGTCAAGGTCCCCATTTAATGATAAAATTTATTTGGTATTAGTGGGGAGGGAACCTATAAACCTATATTGGCTGTCTTATTTTTAGAAGATCTGTTGCTGGGTGCCTGTAATCCCAGCCACTCAGGAGGTTGAGGCAGGAAGACTGCAAGTTCAAGTACTGCCTGGGCAATATAGTGAGACTCGATATAAAACATAAAAAGGGATGTAACTCGGTAGTAGAGTGCCACCCAGTAGTGTGCACACAAAAGTGTTGGTCACAAACCCATCCTCAAGCTTACATGTAGACTTCCCTCCATTTGAGTCTGAATTTTGCAGTTCATGAAGCATTTCCACATATGCTCCAACCAGCATGTTCTGCGACTCTGTGGAGTTACGGTGAGTGAAAGACATTTTGAGAGAACTAAGCATATCATTACCTATTCTAAATTGGTATCTAGCCCAATTATGTAATTCCCCCTCCTCTTCCCCTTCCCAAATCAGTACTTGGGACCCTTCCCTAAGCATACTTTGCTGCTGTGCTGAAACCAGTAGGCCACTTGGGCACTGAACAGCTTTAGTCTTTCTGACCTTGCACTGCCACCCTCTAATTGGGGCTTTACTTTATTGAGACACAAAACAGTGTATCACTAATACTCTCTTGGAAATCCAACAACAATTCAAGCAAATCTAGTCTTGGTCACTGCCCCATGCTTCTCTTTGTTTTGAAATAGAACCATCTTCACTTTAAAGTTCCATTTGGAACACAGGCTGGTTTAATTCACTTTGCTTCTCATCACTGTTATGTGTGGCTGCCATCTAAAATGGAAGTCCATGCAGTCATTAGTACTTGGTCATGTTCTGGTAGTGTTGCTGCTTTCCTTAGTGCACCACTGCTATCCTCCCTGACAATTCTTTGCATTAAAATGGGTGAGAATGGGCGAAGTACAGTCCCTCCCTTCCTTCGTTCCTTCCTTCCTTTCTTTTCTTTTTCATTCTTTTTGTACAGGGATTGAACCCAGGGGAGCTTAACCACTGGGCCATATCCCCAGTCCTTTTTATATTTTACTTTGAGGCCAGGTCTCAACAGTTGCTTAGGGCCTTGCTAAGTTGCTGAGGCTGGCTTTGAACTTAAAATCCTCCTGTCTCAGTCTCCTGAGTTGCTGAGATTACAGTTGTGCATCACTGTGCCCAGCTTACCCCTGTGTTCTTGACTGATATTGCTATACTTTTTTTTTTCACTCTGATGCCTCTGCTACCCAGCCAGCTGTATCATCTGTCATTACTGTCATCTCTTGTTCCTTCTCTACATTTGTTGAGGGACTTTGATGGCTTATGGATCCCTGTATTCCCAGCTCTGCCATCGCTAAGGGTGATTTCATTGATGATGCATTGATTTCTAGACCTCCACCTCCAATAGAATTTTTACTGTATTTAGTAAACGAATTCCAAGGCCACACCTTGGACTCTCTCAAAAACATTTCTGAAATATTAAATTGTAGGATCCTGTTCATACCACTCTGATTTTAATTCTTTGTCCTTTGATCCTTTTCACAAAGCATTTAACTTCAAGCAACCTCCAATTACCTAACCACTTTTTTTCTTGGAATCTGTCGGTTCGTTTGGCTTTATTCCTCCATTTAGTTTAGACTATGGCCTATCACTCAACCCATGGTCTGTTGTTTCCTTGTCAGTCTGGCTCTGTAGAACCTTATCTTTGGATCAGTTTAGCCATCTGGCTTTGCCTTCATGGGTTGCTGTGTAATGCTTACTACACACCATTGATTGGTGGCACCACACATTGACTCACACGGGTAAGACACAAAGCGGTTGAGCAAGCCTCTCCGCCCCAAGGTGCCTGCAACCTCTCCCATTCTTTTTTTCAAGAGAGAGGAATCAATTTTATCTATTCTTCTATGTGGATTTCATTGCTTCAACACTTTGTGAAGTATATATGGTCTGAGACTCGAACCCATGTCCTCACGCATGCCAGGCAAGCACCGTAACCACTGAACCACCGCCCCAGCCCAGCCTCTCCCATTCTTAAAGATTATTTTAAATTTTCACCTCTTGTCACATACAAAATCGTATGTATTTCTCCTTCCTCAGCAGAGGCCTGCTAGGCCCACCTAATGCTGAGGAAGTGGAAACCAACCAGTGCTCTTAAGCTTTAGTTATATACACTGTCAGCATCTTCATCTATCCCGAAAGTGATGTCTGTCTTTTGGTCAGCACTTTGAATATATGTATGAATGAGCTAGTCAGTGGATCCCATCCTAACTCCTTAAAGACATTGTCCCATCAACTAGTCCCTCTCTTCAGTGTTTCTTATTTTGCATGGAAGCATGTGCAGGCCCTTCCTGTATTGATATTCTCCCCAGAACCCGTTTTCCTGTTTCCTGTTCTTTATCTTTTTTCCTTTACAACTGAACCCCATCTGTTCTATTTCAGTTTCACATCACTCCTCAGTTTATTGTAATCTTGATTTTACCTTCATTTCACTGAAATCGAACCTACTGAAGTCATCAATGAGCCCCACATTACTAAGTCTAGTGGCCACTGATTCTTATTTCACCTCTCTTCAGCATTTGACACTTTGTTCATTCCCTTTTTAACTCTATTGGCTTCTTGGTCATTACTTGAAAAACATCTTTTTTCTTCTTTATGTGCTTAAAGAGATGTCATCAGAAACATAGAACCATGGGAAACCAAAGGGGGGAACCATGACATGGCATTAGCCTTGGCTAACTATGTAAATATACATTGGTTCTTGATTGTTTGATAATGATTCCCCCTCAATTTTAAGTCCATATTCAACTAATAAAAATAAATATGCAAGCAGACACAGCAAGCTGCTGAAAAAAAATAGACTCTATATGAAAAAAAAAAGATGTCATCAGAGACTCTTCTCTATACATTGTGGCTGCCCTCTCCTCTCCCAATTTCCACTTTTGTTTAGATGATTCTCAAGTCTCCCTCACCTGCCCATGCTTTCTTTTTGAGTTCTTTAATTAACTGCAGCAAACATTTCCACTTGTATTTGTTTCATTCAATCTAAATTCATTGTTTAAAAAAAAACAACTTACCTCTTTCCTGCCCCCAAACCAGTTCATCCTTTATTCTCTGTTCAAAAGAATGGCTAGTTGCCCAGGCCAATATCTTTTGAGCCATTCTATTCTTTATTCCCACTCACTTTTCATATGCAATTAGATGCCACTAAATCCTTTATATTTACCCACCTTTCATCTCCATCTCCTCTGTTGCCATTGTCATATACTAGTATCCCTATAACTTTCACCTGACTTCTGTGCTATCCTGCAGTCTGGTTACTCTTCCAAATTACTACCAGAACAAATTGTCCAGAGAGCCAATCTGTTCATTACTTTGTTCTAGGGAATGTGCCCTCTGTTTACCTCCCTTTTAAGTTCATCTTCCACCCACACCCTCCATTACTGTGCTTCAGCCATATTTCTTTTCTCTTTACATACACCAGGTTACCAGGCTCACTCTCTGGAATGCCTTCTAGCTTTATTATTCAAGATGCTTGCTTGTTCTCTCACAATTACCTCTTCTGTCCTTTGGTAGGACTTTGTAAATATGATGCATTTTTTATGAGAGCCGGGACCTTACTTCCTTTGTATCTAGCATCTAGAACAATACTATGCGTAAGTAAACATTTAATAAATAGCTATTGAATGAATGTTGGCTTGTGCTTTTTGTTCTTTCCTATATATTATTGTCCCTTTCTATTTTATGGTTTGTTTTTCATTTCGTACTGGGGACTGAACTCAGGAGCACTTTACCACTGAACTGCCCAAGCCCTTTTTGTTAATTTACTTCTATCTTGAGACAGGATATCCCTCAGTTGCTATGGGTCTCACTAAATTGCCAAGCTGGACTCAAACCTGTGATCCTCTTGCCTCGGCCCAGCAAGTGACGTGGATTACAGATGTGTGCTATCACACTCAACCCTTTCTGTGGTTGTATACCCTAATCTAGTACCTCCTTATTCTTCAAAATTCAGCTTACTCCCAAACTCTTCTAAGGAGTCTTCCAGTTTATTCTTCTAATCTGATTTAGATGTCATTTCCTGGCTCCATGACAGCATTTAGACTACATAATGATTCTCAAAGTGTGGTTTCTAGATGGGCAGCATCAGTGCAACAGGGTAATTTGTTAGAAATGCACATTATTTGACTCTACCCCAGCAAGATCATCTTAATTCAAAAATTGGGAGTGAAGTCAACAAGCTGCATTTTATCAAACCCTTCAGGTGATTCTGATGCCTTCTGATAGTTTGAGAACCTCTAGGGTATAGTTACCATGTATCTCCAGGACAATGCCTAGAGCAAGATTATTGTTACAAAGACCTGAAATCCATTGTTCTGAAGCCTCATCCATCCAAGTTCTTGTGAGGATGTGAACAACTAATTAAATTTCCTGACAGCCTTTCAATGTTTGAGCATAGCCATTATCTTTACCCTACCCAGGCCTCATCTGCATCTCCTCTGAATTAATATCATTAATTGATTAATATAATTCTTCCTCATTTGCTGGACTTTGAATCCCTTCACCTTACACATTGAGCAGATTCCAACTTCATATCCATCTTAAATATATATGCAGAGCATTCTCTTGGCCTTCAAACTGCAATTTCAAATAGAGGGACTGTCAGCCTAATCACCCCCAACAAGACAATTCACAATGAACATAGTATTCCATTTGTATAATTAGAGGTGCGCAGTAGAAACCAAAGATGCCAAACATACTGTTTCAAAGGAACTGGCCTTGATAACATCCAAGTAATTCTGGTAAAATTCTTCTTTTTTTTTTAAACAGAGAAGGACAGAGAAAGAGACAGAATCAATTTTAATTGAGTTTTTCACATGGCTTTTCATTGCTCTGACACTTCTCGTTGTGTACGTGGTGCTGGAGTTTGAACCAGTGTACTCGCGCATGCCAGGCAAGCACCATAACTGCTGAGCCACCGCTCCAGCCTATCTGGTAAAATTATTTCTGATAATTAAATTGCTATTTCTCAGCCCTGGTGGCAACTACCTGGAGAGCTGTTTTCTAAAGAGAGTGTGAAAAAGAGAATCAACTTTCTTTATTCATTTGGTTTTTGTTTCCCCAACACTTAGTTGTGTACGTGGTGCTGGGGTTCAAGCTTAGGACCTTGTGCATGTCAGGCAAGCTCAGACTCATTTGCACCTCAGCAAGGGCATGGATCGGTGCTGGCTTTGTTTATTTGCTTTCCAGTTCTTTTCTGGGGCATATTTAATATTCCAACTGATCTATGTTCTGTGGATTAATACATATATATCCTAAATCATGTCTTAAAATTACATAATTCTGAGACTTTCAGGCATTCTCAAATGTCAACTCTTATGCTTTTGCTATGTCTATGATAGTATCTCAATGATTCCTAAAAGATACCTAATGCCTGCATGAAAGTAAAGTGGGAAATATTCTGTATAATAACTAGTTCCAACCCTTTTTTCTAATATTATTAATTAATCTACCATTGTATGATATTTGTTTACTGAGCAAAGATTTTCTCATTTGGTGATTTCCACTATGTGGATGGTATTAAGACTATGGGAGATGGCAAATGGATTAGACTGAGGGAGAAAGAAATGAAATGCTGACTTCACTGAAATTCCTAACTCCCCAGGTGTTTATTTATTTGCTAACTGTGTTTTTCTAAAGTTGTGTCTGCATCCTCGCTAGTTTGCAGAGAGGGGGGTAAAGATACTATACATATAAAATCTAAAGATGTGAGATGATAGATATGTTAATCTGCCTCACTATAGTAACAATTTTATTACCTCTGTATATCCCATAATATATTGTACACCTCACATATATACAGTAGGATTTAAAAAATAAAACTAAAGAACAGATATCCAATAACTAAGATAAAGTGAAGAAATGGTAGATAAAAAATGGTGTTAGCTACGTCAGTGTTTATAGCAGCAAAATTCACAATAGCCAAATTATGGAATCAACCCAGATGCCCTCATTGGATGTATGGATCAAGAAACTGGTATATACATACCATGGAGTTCTACTCAGCTATTTAAAAAAATGAAATCATGGCCTTTGCTGGTAAATGGAGGGAGGTGGAGAAAATCATGCTGAGTGAAATTAGCCAAACCCAGAAATTCAAGGGCCGAATGTTTTCTCTCATATATGGAAGTTAGAGTACAATATAGAAAGAGTGAGAGAACAATAATTTTAGACAATAGACTCATCAAACACAGGGTGCCAATCAAACTGGGGGCAGCTTCACAGACGAGGGGTGGGAAGGATGGAGGAGGGGAGCGGGAGGGCAAAGGGGAGATACATGATGTATACATGTATGGAAGTGTAACAACAAACCCCTTTATTATGTAAAACTACAATGAAAAATAAAATCTTGCTTAAAAAAGGTGTTAGAATATTTTGATGGGTGGACATGAGCAAGAAGCTGGTATGAAATGAGAATTCTGGTATCAGGGCCTAGTCAACAGAAATTGAGGTATAAAAGACTTCCGTTTTCTCCTCTACTTTTCAAGTCATTCCTTTCCAAGTGAACAACAGCACTGCTTTGTTGGCTCCAGAAAGCAGCTGGGGTCCAGTACCAGCGCAGCTGTAGGCTCTGGTCCAAAGGGCAGACTGTGAAAGAGGCAGCAGGAGGGATAGAATAGAGCCATCACCACAGAGGGAAGTGATCTGAGAACCAGAATCGAAATTCAAGGTAGAGGATGCACCTAGACTCTAGCAGGCCTGTCAAGAGGAA
The DNA here is from genome assembly GCA_004027875.1 of Aplodontia rufa. Lineage (NCBI taxonomy): Eukaryota > Metazoa > Chordata > Mammalia > Rodentia > Aplodontiidae > Aplodontia > Aplodontia rufa. The sequence continues at coordinate 10,239 of PVKS010035567.1, read as the reverse complement.
GGGGCACTCCATGGCTGACTTGGGAGAAGAGTACTTGGGTGCAAAGTAAGTGGAGAAAGAACAGATAATAAGAGACCTGTGTTTACACGACTCAAAGCAGAGCCATACTCTGTTATCTCTTTAAAGTACCAGCATAGGTTCCCATAGCGGAAAGCCAGAGGATTCTTCTTGAGTTTAGACTGAAATTACTAATCAAGATAGTGGTGTTTAATGTTAACCTGAGCTGAGTTCAGGAGTGGATCTGGGTTTCATAGGCCTTGAAGTTTAGACATTTGTGGGCATCTCTGTTTGTGAAAAGTAATACAAACTTCAGAATTCAAAACTAGGAACAGTGGACTAGAAGGTACCCACGCAAGTAAGGTGCCTTGGAGCTTATGCTTCATTAACTTCAAGGTAAACGGACCTCTGTTTAATGAAGTAGAAGGATTTGCTAAATCCTGTGTTACTCAGTAACTTTGATTGTAGACAATTTACTTTTCCTCTCTGAAGCTCAATTTCTTACCTATGAAAAAATGCCAATCTTTCTGGGTTGTCACTGAAGACTAAGTGAGAGAATGTATGTGAAGGTGCCTAGTACGATGCCATACTGTTATTGATGACACTATGTGGTGCTGACCTTTGGTAGGTATGATTATTGATGAGAGGTGAGTGTCAATCATCTTGGTAATTGTTGTTTAGAGCTCTAATTTTGGAGGTTAAGGAAAAAACCTTTACATCAATTAAATCTTTCAATTATCTGCTGAATGCTCCTGGATTTATCTATATTCAAGATAACATTGTACCGTCTTCAAGAAGCTTATAATATATTGCTGCTGGGTCTGAGCTATAATTATTGAATATCAGAATTGGGAAAGTAATAACTCTTGGAATGACTGGTGTTACTTGGAGAAAGAATTATGGGCAGAGCAAGTAGAAGCAGAAGGATAAAACAGGTTGCCTCTCTCTGTCAGATCCTGAGCTCAGCTATGGAAGACCCAGAGATAAAGGGAAACTTAGAGAAAATCCAGTCTTACCTCTTATTTTACATATGAGGGGCTGGGGCTTAGAAAAGTGATATGAGGCTCCCAGGATTAGAATGGAAATTCTGCTTCCCAGGTCCCCCCACCCCGCCGTCTGGTACTGGGGATTGAACCAAGGGGCAATTAACCACTGAGACACATCCCTAGCCCTTTTCCCCTTTTTTATTTTTAATTTTGAAACAGGGTCTCACTAAGTTGCAGAGGCCCTCACTAAATTGCTGAGGCTAGCTTTGAACTTGTGATCCTACTGCCTCAGCTTCTTGAGCTGCTGGGATTACAGGCAGACGCCACCGTGCCTGGCAGCTTATCCTTTTCTCTTTTCCACACTGAAATTTACTTTCATATCGTTCTCCATGCTCTTTCCTTTTTACTCCCCACCCCGATTTGGCCACCTTGCAGAATTCTATGGAAAGCCACCCTATTTTAATAGTCAGGCTATCAGATCTTCTTTAGGCTTCTCTTAGTCTCCTAGTATGTAATTAGAGTTCTTTCAGTTGCTGAATTCCTTGACTGGTGTAAACCAAGAATTCCAACAAGAAGGCAGAGTGAAGGAACCATCAGGAAGTTTTGGACATCTCAGCTGGATGGGGATGTTAAGAACCTGGCGAGCATCCAGAGAAGAGCAGTGAAAACAGTGGGTGGGGTGAGAAGAACTCCTAGGAAAGATGAAAGGATTTGGGAGTATTTATTTTGGAGAAGAGGCGGCTGAGGTGGCTTTGAAAAAGAAACCAGCTATAGAACATCTTCCTGAGCAAGAAATTAGCTAGCAGCAGCAAGAATCTTTAGGCTACAGAGGTTTTCAAACTTAGCCACCCATTAGAGCTATCCAGGGAGCTTTTTTAATTTTGTATTATTTTACCTTTTATTATAATTTCATAAAAGTTATTTTTTCTTCTTTTTCCACTCATTTTCTTCCCTACTCCTTTATCTTCAATATTTTCATTTCACCTACACAAACTAATATGATCAGGGAGTTTTTTTTAAAAAAGTGTCAGTGTCCAAGCTGCACCTCAGTACAATTAGATCAGAATCTTTCACAGTGGGAGCCGAACAAATGTTTCCCAGGTGGTTTTGATGCATAGCCAAGACTGAGAACCACTGAGCTAAAGGTAAGATTAAAAGCTAATTGCTGAGGATTAGTGGTTCGGGAAGGGTCTCTATGTTGGTTTTTCATTAACAAAATACCCAAGATAATCAAAATGAGGACAGTTTTATTTTGGCTCACAGTTTCAGAGGTTTCAGTCCACAATCAATTGACCCAGTTGCTTTAGGCTGGTGGTGAGGCAGCACTTGGCAGAGCAACCTGTCACCTCAAGGGGGCCAGAAAACAGAAAGAGGAGGGGCAGAGGTTCCAATAACCTCTCAAGGGCATATCCCAGTGACTTAACTCCCTTCCATTAGATCCCAGGAAGTAGCGCCATTGAGATGCAGCTAGCTGTAGGTTCTTTGTCTTGCGGAACTGAAAAATGAGGCACTAAAAATGAGAGAAAAGAATAGAACTTATTTTTGAAACAGAAAGGAAGCGGAGGTGCCCTGAGCAGGTTGCCACTGAGTTGCTCCCATCTAGGTGTGTGTATGGTGTTGCTGGAGGTGACCTTTAAAGTTATTGGTTAATGAGCTTTAGGGAGCTAAGTTTCTACAATCCAATCAAAGTGAGATACTTGGTGATCATGCACCATCCAGTTAGAATGTTGATAATGCACTGATCAAGGACTTGATCATGGTGCTGTTTGGCTCATCAGATAATTTGTACTTGAAGTTGGGCATGCTAGGATAAGAAACATGGAATTGTTGCCCTTGAGGTCCTTGCTCTAACATCAATTTCTGGCTCCAGCTCAGTCACCCTGGGCTGGGGACCAAGGCTTCAACACAGGGCTTTTGGGAGACAAGATCCAAGCTACAGCAGTCACTGAGTGGGATGTATGATCTTCCTACTTGGAAATGGTTTAAGTACATGCTCAACTCTTAATTTATTTAGGACAGGGGCTCTTTTAGAGGCAGATTTTGATATGGTAGCCTTCTTTAGGTACAGTAGTTCTTAGTCCTGGTTGTACATCAGAATCACCTGTGAAGCTTTAAAAATATATAGCTTTCTGTAGCCCACCCCAAGATACAGAATCCAAATCTCTTATGTGGGCACAGAACCACCTAATGTATATTTAATGTACATTAAATAAATGCATATTTAAATTACATGTAATATGTCTAGATATAGATAGATGCAAATCTCTCTAGCTAGCTTTTTAGGTTACTGTCAGTATTGGGAATCAAATTCTAGGGAAGGGTCATATGCCGATTTCCTAGGTAGCTGCTCCTCTTACTAACATCCACTCTGAAAGGCACTGCAGATTTGACAGGAAGAACATTATGAGTGGAATGCTTGTGAAGAAATGTACATTCAACCCAGGCATGGTGGCTCACACCTGTAATCCCAGCCACACGGGAGGCTGAGACAGGAGGATTGCAAGCTCAAAGCCATCCTCAGCAACTTAGCAAGACCCTATCTCAAAACAAAATTAAATAAAATTTATATATATAATATATATATGACTGGGAATGTGGCTCAGTGGTTAAGCACCCCTGGGTTCAAATGCACATTCATTTTTATTTTTCTCCTTTCCTAGTATACACATTCACATGCTAACCTGAGGAAGAAGCCTAATGCTAATTAATATGTTTAAGCAAACATGTTTAAGTGCCTTCTATGTGTTCAACAGTATCGCATCCCTTGGAAATAGAGAATACTGAGATCTTTTTCTTCTTAAGGACTTCATAAACTCTAGCATTGGGACCAATTAGAGAACAACATAAAGACTAAATGCTGTTAGTACAGATTTCTGCAGAAATCCCATTGAGAGGGAGCAGTGAGGGCTAAAAAGACAGGTGATAACTTCATGGAAAGTGTGGGGTTTGAGCTGGGTCTTGGGGAACAATAGGATTTATTGAAAACAGAGCATGCCAGGTGATACAGGAACAAACAGGATGTCTTTGGGGAACTTGGGAGAAAGAGTTTCACTAGAGAGAAACTCTAGTGGGAGATAGAAGGAAGTCAATTCCAAAGGGGTGGAAGGGGCCAGGTTACTGTGCTTGGTCCTTAGCCATAATCTAAAAAAGCAGGCAATTTACTGGGACAGGTGAGATAATATAAATAAGGGTCAGCAACACTTTCCAGGAATCCTTTTCTTTCTGTTTGATAAAGGCCCACTGAAACAGGCTTCCTTCAGACTCTTAGTTAATAATGCTTTATGACTTTTGATTCTGAAAATTAAAAATTTTAATATTATGAAAGAATTGGGAGGAAAATAAATGGTCTACTAATGTCAATCTAGGCTGGAAATTTTTTTTTTAATTGAGGGAGTAGAGGTAAAATAGTAAGAGTGAGGAAAGTTGGAGTTAGGCTTCTTTTGAAAGAGAGAAAATATAGGGAAGAGAAAATGAAAACTACGGGCAAGCCCTTGAGAATAAGCAAGCTAAATCTCCTTCTCCCTAGAGTCATTACCTTCCATTCTCTCAGTTCACACCTGTGAGTGTTGTGGCTACTATGGTTAAGAAAGAAGAGAAGACAGCGGAGACCTGGACACCACCAGTTAGGCCTTGGTATTGCCAGCAGCTGGCCCCACGCAGCTGGGCCTTTTGCTTTGTTGGACACAAACATCAGACAAGGTCATTTTGTGATAAGGATAGATCAAGACACAAATAACACCACTCTGTGATCCTGTCAGAACAGAGAAAAAAAGATGAACATTGTCCAAACCACAAAAAAATGACCAAGCACCTCCTTATTCTAAGGTGAGTGACTGCTACTTTTTTGTTTTTAGTTTTTAAACAAGCACAGCTTTTAACTTCATATCATTCTTCTTGGTTCTAGGTAAGATTCATTAAGAAACCCAATCATAAAACTAGTCCAGCTTCCTAAGAGCATTCAATCCAGAGCAAAGCCGTTCTTGCTGAACCCTCCTTGGAATTCCCTAACATAAGCTCATCCTGTAATAAGTCATAACCAAAATCCTCTTACTGAGATACCCCTCATTCCCTTCTAGCACATTCTTCCTTGTTACAATGAGCAACAAACCCAATTTGATTAACTGTAGGCTTGTCCCTATGGTCTTTGGCTGGTGGACATTGTCATGACACACTTGGTGCCCTGTTTTTCTCTTGTTTGGAGTAACCAAGATTTATGAGAACCTGTTACGGTTTGAATCATAAATGTCCCCAAAGTTGCAAGATGGTACTGTTGGGAGGTGGTGGAAATTTTAGGGGGTGGGGCCTAGTTGGTCTTTAGGGGCAGGGCCTTGAAAGGTATATTTGGGATTCCAACTCCTTCCCCCCTCTCTTTGCTTCCCAGCTGCCATGAACTGAGCAGCTATGCTCTGCTATTTGCTCCCCACCATGATGTGGCATGTGGCAGAAGCCTTTTCACAGACCCAAAGCCAAGTGGCCAAGTGGCCATGGACTGAAAGCAGGAGCCTTTCAGTTGATTTTCTCTAGTTTTTTTTTTTTTTTTTTCCTCACAGCAACAGAAAGTTGATTAATACAGAGTGATATATTCACGTACCATTCTAGGTCTTCTCTCCCTCTGGACTGGAAAAGAGTCATGAACAGTGAGAGAAGAGACTCAGGCCACACTTTGCATCCCGTATCAGTCAGCTGAGGGATCATTACATCAATATATTTTCTCACTCAATACAAATGAACTCCTGTGGTGGCATTCAAAAATGATTGGGATAAAAGGCTGTCCAACAATTGAAGTCGCTCTTTTGTAATGTTGTCACCCTGCCCTGATCCTTCACCCTGGCTCAGTGGTGCAGGGTGTGGGAGCGATACTGAAATTTCCCCATTCACTCGGTGCCCCTGGTCAGTGTTAATCAGCCAAGAGCTTGCTGCTGAGACTAGTTACATAAATGTCGCAAACTCTGTCTGCTCTCTTCTGAGAATCAGACAAAAAAAACAAAAACAAAAACAAAAAAACCCCAGGGAAACAGGGATAACAGGGATTGCATGGAACTGGATACAACTGGAAAATAACTATAATTACTTTTCTGGACTTAAAGAGAAAAGGTCTGATTTTGTTGTTGTTGGGGAGGGCAGAGTGGTGGGAGAGGACTGTAGAACACATTGGGATAGCAGAGAGCCTTCTAATTTGATTTTTAAACTATTTTTCAAGACTGATGAAATTTTCAGTGAAAGAAACACTTTTCTTGCCGTTTTCTCTATTTAACTCCTTCCCAAAGTAAACACAGCACTAGAATTTTAGCCTTTCTCCCCCAGTAGAGCTAAAGGCAGCATGGTATTTATAAATAATGGACTTTAGAAATCCTACAAACCTGAGTTCAAATCCTAGCTCTTATGTGACCTTGAGCATGTCATTTAATTCTTTTTTTTTTTTTTAAAGAGAGAAGGACAGCGAGAGAGAGAGACAGCGAGAATCCGTTTTTCTTTTTATTGAGTTTTTCACATGACTTTCACTTCTCCAATTCTTAGTTGTGTACGTGGGTGCTGGGGTTTGAACCCGTGTACTTGCGCATGCCAGGCAAGTGCCGCAACCGCCAACCCACCGATCCAGCCCCAATGTCATTTAATTCTTACCAAACTTCTCTAAGTAATCTCTATGACTATGATGGTCATAACAGTAATCCCTGTGTCTGAGGTTTGTTCTGAGGATAAAATAAGATGGCCCATGTATGGTACATAGCACAGTGCCAGGTACATTGGAAGTACTCCTTAAATGTTAGTAATGGTCATAATCAATGGTATACTTGGTCATGGGTTTTGTTCCTTGAAAACCTTGGGCTTATAATTTAGGCTATCTGGAATCAAATGTCACACATAAAGTCAACAAAATTTTCAGTGACACCTCTGGTTTCTACATGTAATATCCCAGGGTTTTTCACAAAAGGGTCAGGTGTTTGGTATGCAATATTCAGGAAGTGAAGCATAATCTTTAAGAACAAGAACAAAATCCCCCAAGGTCTTAAATTTTAACTTATTTTGACTTACACAAAACTTAAAAAAACAGTAGTTTTCATATACATATATCCTTCACCCAGGTTTCCCTAATGTTAACATTTCATATAATCATAGTGTGATGATCAGAACTAGAACATTAATATTGGTAAAGTACTGTCAAAGGCATTATTCATAATTCACCATTTTTACACTGATGTCCCTTCCCATTCCAGGATTCCATGTTACCTTTAGTGGTTAACTTTTTTTACTTACAAGCTTGAACAAATCTTGTCTTCTATTGTCTTTCATGACTTGGACAATAAAGAGCAATAATCAATTATTTGTTGAATGCTCCTTGCTTTGGGTTTATCATGTTTTCTCATGATTGAACTGTATTTTCAGCAAGAATACCACAGAAATGTTGCTGTCGTCTTAGTACATCATATCACATGGTTCATGATACAGATATTGATATGTTTTATTACTGATGTTGCCTTATTACTGGCAATGTGACCTTGGTTGCTTTGTTTCTGCCTGGTTTCTCTATTATAAAATTACTATCTTTCCCTTTTTAAATAATAAATACCTTGAGGGAGATACTTTGAAACTATGTAAATTCTGTTCCCCCTCAAACTTTAATTCAGTAATTTTAACATTCATTGATGGCTCTTATTTGCAATGATTACTATCGTGCTGTACGGTGATTTTCTAGTTCTCTTTTTTCTTCTACTTTTCTTCCTCTTTTATTAATTGGAGCTGTTGGTAAGGAAGAGCTGTTCTTTTCCCACCATTTATTTATTTAATTTATTATTTATATTTGCATTAAGTTTATTAAGTCATAATCCACCATTATAATTATTCATTTTCTTGCTCAAATTGTTTCAGTTTTATCAAGTCATAATTTGTTGTTTAGTTTATTCCACTTGTTACTTTCATTTCTTTTAGTGTGATATTTGAAAAGGTATTCAAAAAGTCAACAGGTTTCTCACTTCTGAGGTTAAAAATAAACGTACCTCTTAATTTAAAGTTCTCCAGAGGAGAGAAGACATTCCATTTCTTTTCTCTCCATACCAGAGTTGAAATTAAAAAAAAAATTTTTTTTGGTACCAGAGATTGAACCCAGGGATACTTAACCACTGTGATACATCCCCATCAACACTCCCCCACACCTTTTAAATATTTTTTATTTTGGGACTGGAGTGGTGGCTCAGCAGTTACAGCGCTTGCCTGGCATGCCCAAGGACATGGGTTCAAACCCCAGCACCCATGTACACAACTAAGTGCCTGAGCAACAAAGGTCAATAAAAATTGATTCTGTCTCTCTCTCTCTCTCTCTCTCTCTCTCTCTTACTGTCCTTCTCTCTTAAAAAAAAAAGTAATCTATGTTTAAAAAATATTTTTTATTTTAAGACAGGATCTCCAGCTATCTCTCTTGTGGATATTTCCTCAAAGGCATTTGAATCAGCACATTACAGCAACAAAGCAAAATCAATGTTCATAGCAGCTCAGTTTACAATAGCTAAACTATGGAATCAACCCAAATGCCTCTCACTGGATGAATGGATCCAAAAGCTCTGATACATATATACACAATGGAGTTCTACTCAGCTATTAGAAACAACAATATTGTGGCTTCTGAAGGTAAATGGATGGCAATGGAAGAAATCATGCTGAGCCAAGTTAGCCAAACCCAGAGAGTCAAGGGTCAAATGTTTTCCCTCGTTTGTGGAGGCTGGAGCTAAATCCAGGCTTGAGTGAAAGGTTAAGCTCATGTACTGGACTCACCAAAGTTGAAGCAATGCAGAATCTAGGGGAACCGTAGCTATGTTGAAGGGGGAATGCAGGGTGGAAGGGGAGAGGGAGGGGTGATGGGGAGGGATCTAGGAAGGGAATCAACAACGTGGCATACTCTTGACCCCCTCCCGAAACCAAATAATACTTATGCAATCATTTAATGCCGGAAAACTCATAATCTTGTGTGTGTATATATATATATATATACATATGGACATTTATAGCTATTGTAGGGGGGAAATATAGAAGAATCAAGAGTAGGGGTGGGCAATGTAGGGGTGACTCTGAATTAGGATCAAATGCATGTCATATTGTTACCTTATATGCATCTATGATTATATATTAACTCAATAATAATAATAATAATAATAATAATAATAATAATAAAAGACAGGGTCTCGCCAAGTTGCTTATGGCCTTGCTAAGTTACTGAGGCTGGCTTTGAACTTGCAATCCTCTTGCCTCAGCCTCCTAAAATGCTGGGATTATAGGTGTGTGCCACTGCACTCTGCAGAAGTGTTATTTTTGAAACAAATTATGCTTCTTTTAAAATTTGTTCTTGTTCTATTCCTAATGAAGACAAAATATTTGTGAGTGTATCAGGGCATATTGGCATTTAAATATGCCCAAGATCAATTTGACACAAACCAAGATCTCCTAGGTCTGCATTTTCCATGGTTCACTTTGTTTCAAAAAAATCCTGTTTGGGGAAGAATAACCTTCAGTTATGTATTCTCAATACCAATATCTAATGAGACTTCAAATTTATGCAGCCACTTGAATATGAACTCTCGAATACTGATTCTTGTATTACCTGTTTCCAGGTTGCTTGGCCTTGTACCCAGGAAACCAGAGGATAATAGAAACATGAGACAGAGAGAGGCTTGTCCTGTCTGATTTGTACTGAATCCCAGATAGAAAGTGATGAGGAACTGTCACCAACACCTGTCTACCAATGGTTCTCAAACAACTTCTTTCTTCTTCCTTTCTTCCTCTTCTCCTTCTTCTCCTTCTTCACATTCACCTTCACTTTTACATTGGTGAACCTAAGCAGGGAAAAATATCTATCTGATCTCTTCTATTCCATAAAGAAAAAATTATGTATAATAAAAATTTGGAAAGGAATAAAATAACAATCAAAATGGTAATAATGGGGCTGAAGAAGTGGCTCTGTAGTTACGGCACTTGCCTGGCATGCACAAGGACACGGGTTCAAACCCCAGCACCATGTACATAACTGAATATCAGAACAATGAAAGCCACATAAAATTGATTCTGTCTATCTCTCACTGTCCCTCTCTCTTTTAAAAAAATGGTAATAAGGCAGCAGTTATATAAAAATCAAAGAATAGTACAGTAACTCAAGACCAGCTCTAGATAACTCTGATGATGATCTGATTACTGGAATTCTTTCCTGAAAGTTCCAACTATCTACATACCTGTGGACACAGAGAGGGCTGAGTAACATTGCCTAGGGCTG
>PVKS010035566.1:0-19987 GCA_004027875.1 Aplodontia rufa | reverse complement strand
TTTGATTTTTTTTTTTTAAAGAGAGAGGGACAGTGAGAGAGACAGAGAAAGAGAGAAACAACTTTATTTAGTTTTTCACATGGCCTTAGTTGCTCAAACACTCAGTTGTGTACGTGGTGCTGGGGTTTGAACCCGGGTCCTCGTGCTTGCCAGGCAAGCGCCGAAACCGCAGAGCCACCGCTCCAGCCCCTTGATTTGATTTTTAAATTTTTTTTATTTTTGAATAACCATACAAGTTTTTAACAAAATAATATCAAATGTGTATATATTCTGGATATTACAATTACCCCCAGGAGTGCCCCCCCAATTACTCACCCTTATTCCTCCCTTCTCCTTCCCTCCATATCTCTAAAAAAGGATTATGTTGTATAGCATTACGTCTTATCTGGATTTAACACATGATAACAGACCAACTTTCTCACCGGCCAGGGTCTAGTCCCAACCTCCACAGATGAGTGGAGACAATTGACCATTAGTTCTCTGGGTTAAGCTGATTTTACTCAGCATGATTTCTTCCATAGCCAACCATTTACCTTCCAAGGCTGCAATATCATTGTTTCTAATTGCTGTGTAAAATTCCATGGTTGTGCAAAATGAGAGACAAGGGTCTAATTTCAACTTGCTGCTGATGCCTTTCCAATTTGTCCACCACCATTTGTTGAACAGGCTGTAATTCCTCCATGTTATATTTTGACCCCTGTTGTGAAGGATCAGGTGTTGATAGATTTACGAGTTTGTCTCAGAATGAGATCATATTCTTTTTTATTTCTTTTTCTTTTTTTATTTTTGAACAATCATACAAATTTTTAAAAAAATATATAAAATGTGTATAATTTTTGGATATTAGATTTACTCCCAGGAGTGCACCCCCCAATTACCCACCCTTATCCCTCCCTTCCCTTACCCACAATATCTCCAAAAACTATTAAGTTGTATAACATTACACCTTATCTGTATTTAACACATAATAGACCATCTTTCTCAATGGCCAGGGTCTAGTTCATATTCTTAATGAATCAGTAACACCAAAAACCATCTGCAGATTGCTTTAGTCAACTTTTCTTCACTTAAATAAAAAGATCTGGAGAGAACAATGTAGAAAGTAGTCTTTTGGTTCATGATTTCCAAGGTTAAATTCATACATGGGCAACCTCACAGCTCTGGGTTTAGCTGAGGCAGAAACTCCTGGTCAAAGTATGTGGCAGAGGAAAGCAGAATAAGACAACAAGGAAGTCAAGAAAGCGCCATTCACCAGGGACAAAATAGAACTACAAAGGCACACTCCAGAGACCCAAGCTCCAGCTGTACTGCAGCTCCTTCTGTCACCGCAAGTCATTCCATGTCCATGGATGAATGCTCTGATTATGGTAAAACTAGCATAACCCAATCAATGCCCTTGATCAATACACATCCTTGATCCTTCTTGTACATGAGCTTTAGGGGACACCTCATACCAAATTATTAAAACAGATTCAATGCAAACCCCATAAAATACCAATGATGTCTTCAAAGAATAGAAAAATACACAATTTATAAGGAAACACAAAATGCCACAAGCAGCCAAGCAATCTTGATCATAGAGAACTAAGCTAGAGGCATCACAGTGTCCAATTCCAAGACATGCTCCAGAGTACTAATAAAATAAATAAGTAAACAAGCATGTCAGCTCACTGAATTAGACACATAGCCTGAGGGAGTAGAGACTCATAAATAACCCTGTGCATCTGCAGCCAAGTGGGTCCTACAGAGGAAATGACCTCTACCTGGAGAAAACAGCCTTTTCCAGTGCTGGGAATGGGAAGTGCAGGAGGAGTGTGAGAATTGACCCCCCTATGCCTGGAGTGGGGTCGACACAGTGGGTCAAGGACCTAAAGGCCAGACCACGGGATGAGAAGCTGTGAGGTGAACACATGGAGCAGACAATCCAGGTACCAGGACTGGCAAGCACCTTTCAGAACTGACCCCAAACCACAGAAGACCCAGGAAGAGAGACAAATGGAAATGCCTTGAATTGAAACTCTCCTGATAGCAGTGGAATCAGGGAAGAGAGCATGGACAACCTAGAGAGTGCACCAGGTGTTGGCCAAGGGGTGAACCTGGAGTATACACAAGGAACTCAAAAAAGTTAACAAAGAGGAATTAAACTTCCAACTAAATACAGGCAAGTGATCTGAATGAACATTTCTCAAAAATGAAAATGCAAAGCTATACAGTTTTGAGCACCTTATCAACTTCACAGAAATCAGGAATACAACTCCAGACTACACTTCAAAGTGCTATAAGCAAAAAATGAAAAAGTTAGCTCACACTGAGGAGGAAATGGAGGAGCAGAGCTCTTTTACATTGCTCTCAGGAAGAAACCAGCAGAGCCATGTGAGAAGACTGTGGAGGCTCCTCAACCCTAAATCTCATGTACAGTGTGATCTAGTTGTCCCTCTCCAAGGTGTCTGTATAAATGATGGGACAGAATGTAAAGAGACCCCTGCATGCACACGTTTCTCTCAGCAGAATTCCTCCCTGGCAGGGCAGGAACCAATCCACCTGTCCATCTCAGGAGGAGAAGGAAGAAACAGTGCATATAGACAGAGGAGTATCACTCAGTCCTAAAGAAGTAGGGAGTACTGTCCTCGGCAGTGAAGCTGAAGGCCTACAGGAAGCTGTGGTGAGTGAAATCAGGCATGCAAAACAATAATCATTATTTCTTTCATGTCCACAGTGTAAAGAATAGTCAACCTAAAGGTCATACAGTGACTACTGGAGCTTGGGGAGGGCACAGGGTGGACAAAGTCAGCTAGAATTGACCAGTACAGCATGTATTAGTGTGTTAAGAGATGGAGCCACATTAATGTAGAATCAGTAGATTTTAATTCACAACTTAAAATAATAACAAGTAATCTTAAGTTAGAGATCTCAAAGGAGCTCTTCATAAATCTGTTGAGATGCAGGTGGTGCCCTAAATGGGGTGAGTATGGGCACAAGGTGTGTGCTCAGCAGGCCCCCTGCTTTCCAGTTCCCACCACTGCTCATTTTAATCATGGATCTAGGTCTCCTCCTGCTCTTTTCACTAATGACTCCCCACCATCATGGGTGGGTTCTTCCTAAAGCCTGAAGAGACTTCCTTTTGCCCTGCCAATCGCACTACAATCCTCTACCTACTCTGAACTCAGACACCAGAACTTGCAAAGCCCATGGTACTTGTTCCCATGTCATATCTCTGCCCAGTGTCCACATGTATCTGGCACAGATCTGCCTCCTCCCACAGTGGGTCCTCACTTTGAGTGACAAGGGGTCATCAGTCCAAGGGACACATATACACTGGACTGGGAGGCTTGGGGCACTTTCTCTAGAATGGTTTATGGAGCACCAGGAATGTTTGAGCCCTCATCTCTACTGCATGTCCTGAATGTATGTCACATGTCATCAAAACCACAGATCCCAACTGAGGACCATACCACTACAGTCATCAGGAAGACTTTGTTTTATGGTAGCCTATGAAAAATTAGTTGTTATAAGGGAAGTCATTTGAATCATTCTGTGGAGTTAGAAATAAAGGTTGAAGAGAAAAATAATACCTTTAGGCCTCTGTGGTCTGTGCAGCACTGTTATTCCACATTGTGTATTAGAATGCACTTTTCAAGGACACATTTTCCACTATTTAAGCATAATAATCCAAACTTAATGAACATCACTGCAAAACCCTGCTATGTGGTCAAGGTTCACCTGTGCTTTCCTGTTTCTAAATCAGTGTCTGGAGGAGGCTGGACCACACAGTGAGGACATTGAAGTCCTGCGCATCCATCCACATCCTCACCTAGACTCAACCTGGTAGAACTGCTCTACACTTGAGTAGCTCTGTTTCCATTCCTTGAAAGGCAGGTGATGAGCAGCAGCATCTCCAGTGCATTTCAGAAAGCACGTTCTGGTCTCAGATTCTGTCTCAGCCCACGGTGGAGGGAAATGCACCTAGAGGACTCTACCATTTCCTTAGCTGTCACCCACCACCACCACTTCATTCTCCACGTAGGGATGGCAGGGGGCTCCCACATTGTTTATCACACAAACCTTCCAGTATTCCAACCCAATTCTTACTCAATTATTTTTTTACTTAAAATGTGCTGTTGATATATTTTTTTCTTCCCACCAGCACTGTATCATGACCTAAGGCCCAGGCACTGGTTTTCACTTCTAAGACCATCAAATGGAAAGACTTTTCCTCTCCCTGGTGCTCACACCCTTTGTCTCCTCCCAGGCTCCTGCAGAACTGAGACCACCTGCCCACCTCAAAAATACCCACACTCCTGCTGTGCTTCCTCCTATTTCAGTGAGAGCCCACAGGGGTCTTCCCACATAGTCCCCAGCTCCCTGAAGTTCAGGACACTGGGGAGGAACTTCAGTAATTAGGTGACATAAAACCAAACATTTCTTCTTCTTCTACCTGGGGCAAAAGGCCATTCTTCTGTTCGCATCCTGATAAAAGCATGGATTGTGTATCACACACAGGGAGTAAAACAAAAAGAAGGACCAAAGTCTAAATTCCAAACATCAGAGCTGAAACGTTCAGCCTTGCAAGGAAACAGCTTGGTCCTTGAAAATTTATTATATTTTAAGAAGGCATTCTTTGCATTAGTTTTTTTTTTGTGATTATAAAATAATTAACAAAAGAGTTTAAAATTCTATTAATTTTGTATTCCTTACTCTGTGTCCCATTCTTTTTTTTTTAAACCTCAATTCTATCCATTCCCTCAAAAAATGAATTTGTTGGAGTTGTGAAGAAAACAAGAAAATTTCCTGGCTCAATTAGTGACTCCATCATGTTTAAATTCAGATTCATAATAAGTCTTAGCACATGGGGAAAACATAGAAACTTCTTTGTTAAAATGTCACATGAATGGCCTCTAGTCCAACTTCAACCAGAGCCCACCTGCAAAACGTTATGAGCCCAGTCTTATTATCTAAGGGCTTAGTAGCATTCTGGTTTCCTGAGCTTTGAGAAAGATCTCAAGAAATTCTTGGAAGCAAATGAGAATGAAGACACAACGTATTGAAACCTTTGGCACATAATGAAATCATTTCAAGGGGAAAAATTATAATAATAAATGCATACATTAAAACATATGTTTTTTTTCCTTGATTCTATTTAAGTGGTGAATTACATTAATTGTTTTGCATATGTTGAACCACCCCTGCATACCTGGGATGAAGCCCACTTGATCATGATGGATTATCTTCTTTATAAGTTTTTGAATACGGTTTTCTAGTACTTTATTAAGGATTTTTGCATCCAAGTTCATCAGGGATATTGGTCTATAGTTTTCTTTTTTTGATGTATCCTTGTAGGGTTTTTGTATCAGAGTTATCGTTGCTTCATAAAAAGTGGATGGGAGCATTCCCTCCTTTTCAATTTCTTGAAATAATAGGGAAAGGTGTTAGTTCCTCCTCAAAAGTGTGGTAAAAATCAGTGGGGAAGTCCTCTAATATCCAGAATCTATTCACATTTTATATTATTTTGTTAAAAACTTGTATGGTTGTTCAATAACAACAACAACAACAAAAAAGAACATACTGAATGTAAATCATCAGAAAGTATGTTCCCTATTTTTATAACCCCACTTCTACATATTATTTCTAAATAATTACTTTACAAAGGAATTAATAAATAAAATAAGTCACTCATAAAAAATAAGAAATTGAAGAAGATCTGAGAAGATGGAAAGATATTCCGTGTTCTTGGTTAGGCAGAACTAGTATAATTAAAATGTCCATTGCAGCCTTCGAAGGTAAATGGATGGCTATTGAAGAGATCATGATGAGTAAAATCAGCTTAACCCAGAGATCTAAGGGTCGATTGTCTCCACTCATCTGTGGAGGTGGGGACTAGACCCTGGACAATGAGAAAGTTGGTCTAATAGCATGAGTTAAATCCAGATAAGATGTAATGCTTTACAATCTATACTTTTTTTTAGAGTTATAGTGGGAAGGGGAAGGGAGGGATAAGGGAGCGTAATGGGGGGCACTCCTAGGGATAAATGCAATATCCAGAATATATACACATTTTACATTATTTTGTTAAAATCTTGTAAGGTTGCTCAAAAATAAAAAAAAAAAATGTCCATTCTGCCAAAGCACTATGCAGATTAAACACAATCCCCATCAAGATACCAATGCCATTCTTTACACATACAGAAAATTTAAATCTGAAATTCATTTGGAACAATAAGAAACAGAATTGCCGAAACACTACTAAGCAAGAAAGATGAAACAGGAGTGGTGGCAATGACTAAGGGCAGTCGCTGTGCAAAGGAGCAGAGGAATTCTGTCCTGGAATTATGGCAAAGTCCTGCTTGGGGAAATGCTGCACAAAGGGGCAGAATATTTTGGGGCATAAGTCCTCCTTGACTCTGAATACAGACACCCGTTCCAAGGTAAGAAAAGTTTTAAAAATAAATAATTTAATCACAAACATGCTATAGACTTGGCTACCTTCAAAGCCTGTCTGCTCTTTAGAAACTTTATCCATGCTAACTTTCTCTTGATAAAATCCTCAACAAAAATTTGCTGTGCTAGTTCTTGGTCATTGCTCCTTCATCAGAGGACAGTGTCCCAACTGGTCCCAGTTTTTTATATGTCTGTGTGTCTGTGTCTTTTGTTCTGAGATCCCCATAACCCCTCATGAATACCCAAGTTTTGCCTTGCAGGTCACAGCAGGGGATAATCAGTCAGATTTTCTCCATGAAAATTTATGTGCTGTACCCACAGTCCAGGAAGATGGATGTGACAGGGTTAGTACATGTCCAGGCATGAGCTTCTCTACACTGCAACTCTCTGCTCCATGAACCAGCTCAAGCCCAGAGAAGGACAGGACTCATGGGATTTGCAGAGTCCCTTCTTGTATGGAGAACATAGTGCAGCTTTCCTGCACCCCTTGTTCATCTAAGGACAATAAAGGCCCTGGGTTATGACAGTCATCTTCTAAATCCTGTGCTATTTCTCAAGTCCCTGTGTCTACCCCTGGATGCTTCACCCACTCTACGAGTTTTGCTGATTTGAAGCAGCTGTGTTGACAGTGAAAACTGCCCATATTTCACATGTGCATGAGTGCATATTGGAACGTGTGCACAGCTGTGCCCTCATTCCACCATGACAGTGGTGAGCACAGTATGGAGGCACAGTTCCCTGGGAGCCTCATCCACACAGGCATTAGTCTGTGATGGTGCAGATGAAGAACCTCCTTCTCCTGGGACCACAGGTGTGGAGGCTCAGCTGATCCATCCTTCACCCACTGCTCTGCAGACTGCTGTGCTGTGGCTCCATGCAGCAGGGTCTAATACATCACTGTGTACATCAGGGTTGGTGTCGCAGATGCCAGCAGCACCCTGCAGTCAATGTGGATATGGGTTTCCATTCATTCCAGGAGCATAGTCCACAAACACTGTGCAGCCCATATCAGCCATCTGTAGAAATTGCAGTCCTCCTCCCTGGTCTCTTGATCTCTCTTCTTCTGTGATCATCTGACTGGGGCAGAGCAAGTGGAATCCATGGTCCATTTCCAGAGTCACTCTTCCTATTCCTCAGGGTCCACAAGGTGCCTTCGTCTCTGACTACCTGGTGCATGGTTTCGATTCTTTCAGTCCTATGGTAAAGAAGAAGAAAAATGGGCAGTGTCATACTGTTCACACTGTTTCAGGTCCTAGAGGGATTCTTTAAATGTCCCCAATTTTATAGTGACACTGCTGTGTGTATTTTTCATTAATTTTGCTGAGGAGTTGTAATTTTGTCTTTAAGGGATGGTGATTTTTATGCAAATCTGTCTAGATATACTGAGATGATGGAATGGTTTTGGACCTTCATACATAATTATTCTTCATGAATTAAACCTTCCTTATGTTCCTGGGATTAAATCCAGTGATTTGATGAGGTCTTTTCTTCTATAACCCTTAGGTTTGTTGATTAGTTTCCTTCCCTTTTGGACAGATGAGAGGGTGATGAAAGCCATTATTTTCCTTTAATGAAGAACAATAAAATAATACATGGTGCATGCCAGGGGACCTTCTACTGAATATGCAGTTTTCCAAAAAGATTTCTACAAAAGCTACTGCTACATTTAAAATCATGTCTGACTCTGGACATCCATTTAGACATAGGATACCCTGGCCTTTTCATTGTGCTTTCTTTTTTCCCATTAAGAATAATTATTTCACAGGCCCCTTCTCCTGGAATGACCCAGCAGGGACTCAAGACACCTCCAGAGGACCCCATCCCAGGACTCACAAAGCTGCTTTGCAGGTCCTGGTCCCTGGTACCAGACAGCCCCTGTCAGCACCCAGGATATTGAACAGACCCATGCTTGGAACTGCCCATTCACAGCACATACCAAACAGATCAAATGAATTGAGCCTTTCCCTACTGCCAAGGATACCGGGCCCCAGCACAATATGTAGATAGGTCCATTCCTGCCAATCCTACACCTCCGTGACCAATGGACCCAGTGATGCACACCCACCACTGCAGTTGAACAATCAGAGTGCTGCTCTGTAATCCACAAGCATCCAGATTTGTATGATTGACACTATATACAAAAGGTTAGATAAACAAGGCTCCAGGCAGATGGAACTTTCTGGAAGAAGTGGTCATCACAGAGTGGTGTCTGTCCTGACCCTTTGACTTGCAAAGAAGAAGACTTTCCTTACTTCCATGAAGAGAATCTTAATTCAGAGACCCAGAAGAAGCTCCTCAAAGAAGAGGAATCAAGCAAGAAAAGGTAGGCATCAAATCCTCAAAACCCTATGAAGGAGTTCGTGGGCAGAGCATAGGATGAATACCTAAAGAACATTACCAACCATCTGATTGCTACAAGGCACAATGAGCTGAAAGAGGATTCAATGAAGGGACTAAGTGGGAAAATTAAACATGTGAAAAAATCTATTATTGAAGAAATTAGCATGCTGAAAAAGGAAGTAACAGAGCTAAAATCTTCAGTCAATCTTATCAGAGAAATGATGGAGGAATTCAATAATAGAATAACTTCTATAGAAAATGCAACCTCAGCTCGCTCCAGTCAGAATGGCAAAGATGAAGAACATAAACAGCAATAGGTGCTGGTGGTGTTGTGAGGAGATAGGAACACTAGTTCACTGTTGGTGGAACTGCAGATTGGTACACCTCTCTGGAAAGCAGAGTATAGACTCCTCAAAAAATAATGGCTGGGTACCCTGTATGCACCAGCTATCCCTTTTCTGAGTCTTTTCCCACCAGAGGAGCTCAAATTAGCACATTACAGTGACACAGCAAAATTTATGTTCTTATCATCTCAATTTATAATAACTTACCTGTGGAATCTACCCTCACTGGATGAAAGGTTCCAAAAGCATTAGAACACACACACACACACACACACACACACACACAACGGAATTCTAATCTATTATTAGAAACAACAATATTGTGGCCTTTGAAGGCAAATGGATGAAAATAGAAGAAATAAAATCTGAGCAAAGTTGGCCAAACACAGGGACTCAAGCATCAAATGTTTACCTCATTTGTGAAAACTAGAGCTAAAACCAGGCTTAGTTGAAAGGTTAAGCTCATGTACTAGATGCATCTTAAAGCAAAACAAAATCTAGAGGAACTGCAGACAAGTATGGTGGAAAGGCAAACAGAGAGGTGGGGGAGATGGAAGAGAGAGGGAAGATAAGGAGGGATGTATGGAGGCAATCAACAACAGAACATACACTTTACTGCCCCCCAGAGAAGTCAAATAACACTTACACAATCATTTAATTCAGGAAAATTCACAATAATATGTGTGTGTGTGTGTGTGTGTGAGTGTGTGTGTGCGTATCTGTAATTAAAGATATGGATATTTTTATCTTTTATAGGGGCATAAAATATAAGAATCAAGTATCTAGGTGTGGGCAATGTGGGGTAATACATGGTTTAGGATCAGATTCATATCTAAATATTACTTACACGCTTTTATGATTGCACAATAATTATCTCCTTGATAAAAAGAAATAGTAATGGGAGTTTTTTCAGGAAGGAAATGCCAACCCCTATGACCTGTAGTGTTGATCCTACTTCATTTTCAAGCAATTGTAGAGTTGCTGTTTTAATATCCAGTTCTTTGAACCATTATGATTTAATTTTTATGGAGAGTGAAAGGTAAGGATCTAATTTCAGTTGTCTAAAAATGGCTGTCCAATTTGTCCAATGCCATTTGTTGAACAGGCTATCTTTCTTCCACACGAGGCTTTTGCCCCTTTTATCAAATATCAGATAGTTTAAAGTATGAGGGTTCATCTCATAATCCTCTATTCTATTCAATTGGTCTTCAGTTCTGTTTTGATACCAATACCATGCTGTTTTTGTTACTATGGCCTTGTAGTATAATTTCAGGTCAGGAATTGAGATACCCCCTGCTTCTTCCTTCTTGTGGAGTAATGTTTTGGCTAATCTGGGTCTTCTATTATTCCATATGAACTTGAGAATTTATTTTTTTGTATTCATGAAGAATGTCATTGGTATCTTGATGGGGATTGCATTAAATCTGTATAGGGCTTTGGGTAGAATAACCATTTTTATTATATTAATTCTGCATAACCATGAACATGGAATCTTTTTCCATCTACTCAAGTCTTCTGCAATTACTTTTTTTTTAAAGAAAGAGGGAACAGTGACACAGAGAGACAGAGAGAATCAATTTTTACTTAGTTTTTCACATGGATTTTATTGCTCTGAGACTTCATTGTGTACGTGGTGCTGGGGTTTGACCTCCTGAACTTGTGCATGCCAGGCAAGTGCCTTAACCAACGAGCCACCTGCAATTTCTTTTTTAAGTGTTTGATAGTTCTCATTGTAGAAGTCATTAATATCCTTTGTAAGGTTGATGGCCAAGCATTTTATTTTTTTGGAGAAGATGGTGAATGGAGAGATTTCCTGATTTCTTCTTCTGTGGATTTGTTGCTGGAGTAAAGGAAAGCTAGTGATTTATTGGTGTTGATTTTATAGCTAGCCACTTTGCTGAAATTTCCTATTAGCTCTAGAAGTCTTCGGTCAAGCTTCTTGGGTCTTCTAGGTACAGAAACATGTGGTCAGCAAATAGAGACAATTTGACTTCCTCTTTTCCTATACGAATTCCCAAGGTGCAAGCAATAAATTCGAGAATAAATTAATGGGATGCAATCAAACTAAAAATTTTTTGCACAGCTAAGCAACTTGTCAAGAGTATCAAGAGAGTATTATAGAGGGAGGAGGAATATGGAGAACTAAATGAAGGTGCCTTTTCCTGTGGCTCTGAGACTGGATGGGAAAATCCCACTTAGCCTTCAGTTTTTCCAGGTGTGTTCTGGGGAATATATCTATGAACATCTAGTGCTAGTTTGCAAATCTTTTTTGAGGAGCTGAGTCCTGGGAATTTCATGTGGAGAAAAAAAGGGTTGTTATCCGACCTGTCAAGAATGGAAGCAGGTAAGTTTTTATTTATATTCCACTGGCAGAGCCACCATTGGTGAGAGACCAAAAGAGGTTGGTGAGAAAAAGCGATTTTATCCATCCCACCAGGGATGCAGCAGTTCTACTTTTTTTGTTTACATTCTGCCAGCAGAACCACCATAGGCAAGCAGCCAATAGAACATGGAGAGAAAAAGGGAGGAACTAAGCAGGTCACCTTTGTTTACATACTGCTGTGGGTGAGCAGCCAGCAGTGAACCAGCCAGCGAGCAGGGGTGGAACTGAACAGAGCTTGGAGAGAAAATAAAAGGGATTTTATCCATCCTTCCAGAGATGCAGAAGTTCAGCTTTGTTTGTTTACATTCTTCCCATGACATTGGTATCTTGATGGGGATTGCGTTAAATCTGTATAGGACTTTGGGTAGAATAACCATTTTATTATGTTGATTCTGCATAACCATTAACATGGGATGTTTTTCCATCTACTCAAGTCTTGTTCTTTCTCTGTTCAGCAGATCCTATATCTCCTTCAATTTCTCACTGTCCACAATTGGTCAATATAGCAAAATAGCTCATAATGTCCTCACGTTGAAATGAACCATACCTCAAATTAACCTCTTCTCCCTTGTTCATTCTCAATTCCTAAATTATATGCTGTTCTCTCTCTTCCACACTCAAAGCCTTTAACCTACTCAGAACCCATTTTACCTTTTATTTATTCCTAATTGAATTGCCGAATCTATGCTAACAACTTTTAGTTCTTTTTTTCTAACTTAGGAGCTCCACACTACCTCCTTACCTCACTTCCTTGGATTCCTATATTGTACTTCCCCACATCTACTGAGACCCTGCTAAGTAAAGTGAAAGTCATTCTTCAAAATGGATATTTGCTGGTTATCTTAAAATATTGTGAGAGCTCTCATGGATGAAAACCACTCCTAATGGTGCTAATCACAATTATAATTGTTTTAGTTGAAATTGTTCAGTATATGGACCTATAGGTCACATTTCTTCATTGACTAGACTGGAAGCCACTGTGCTGTGCTTCCCAAGTTGCACCCCAACCCAACGAAGCACAGGCATAAGAAGCTCCAATAACCCTTATAACAGTAACTAACAGTCAGTCTTCAAGCCACATCCCCTGTCTGAAAATGAGGAAAAGGAGTAATTACTCCCATCCTCACTCTCACAGCTCCCCATTGAAGGACTGCATGGCATGGGTCCTAGACGAAAAGCAAGAGAAAGATATCAACACTACAATGAGTAACTCAATCAAGGAATTGAAAGAAGAATTAAGGGAAGAGATCAGAAAGTAGTTTCCAGTAATGAGAGACAACTTTCACAAGGAAATAAGGGAACAATTCCATTAAATCAAAGATCATATTTAAAAAGTTGTAGACATCCTGAAGAGAGATATATTAGAGCTATCAGAATTGAAAAAATACTGTCAACCATATCAAATCCTCACTTGAAGACACTAACACCAGTGTAAACTCAACAGAAAACAGAACCTCAGTTCTCAAAGAACAAATATCAAATAATGAAGGCAGGTTGAGCAATGACAAGTTCAAGGAGGACAGAAAAGAAACTTATCGTGCATGACAAGAACTTCCAAGTAATATTTGATGAGATGAGAATAAACAACCTGAGAGTATTTGGACTGGAAGAATACATTGAAGAACAAACAGGAGGCATTAAGAACATGTTAAATTAAATTGTCAAGGAAAACTTCTCTCATTTCAGGATTGATCCAGATTACCAAATCCAAGATGCCTATAGAACATCAAACAGACCTAACCAAATGAGAAATTCACCAAGAGAGATCATATATAAAATGATTAACAGAGAAACTAAAGAAAAAATTCTAAAAGCAGCTAGGGAGATGCCCCAAGTCACGTTCAGTGGCAGACCAATCAGAATCAGCATGGATTTTTCAGACTAGACAATGAAGGCAGAAGTGCTTGGAACAATATTTTTCTTTTTTTTTAACTACTAAATTTTTTATTAGATTGAGATAGAGATTCAATAGAGGGGGAAAATTATCAAACATTCAAGAACCATTGTATATATACTTAGTTTTCCAGGGCTAATGCCATATCATGGATGCCCAACTTGAGGTCCCCCTGCTGTTGTTTACCCCAGAAGAACTCCTGAGTTAAATGGATATCTTGTGGAAGACAGCGATCTCCATCTGAGATGATCCCCCGTATTCCCTTTCTTCAGTCTCCTAGGAGTTCTTCCTACACCCTCCTCACCATCCCCCTCCCTATACCACCAAGTATCCTAGGGAGTCATCTCCCTGTTGCATTGAGAAGCATAAAATTTGAAGTTATTATTAGCTTAGCCATCTAACATGCTGCTTCTCCATGTATTCTAGCTTCCACAGATGAGAGATACCATTTGGCCCTTGAGTCTCTGAGATTGGGATACTTCACTTAGCATAATTATTTCCATCTCCATCCATTTGGCTACAAAAGCCATAATATTGTCTTCTCTAATGGCCAAGTAGTATTCCATTGTATATAAATACCAAAGGTTTTGTATCCACCCATCAGTGAGGGACATCTGGGTTGGTTCCATAATCTAGCTATAGTAAATTGAGCTGCTATAAACATTGATGAAGCCTATCACTATAATATGCTGATTCTAAGTCTTTTGGGAAAATACCCATAAGTGGGATAGCTGGGTCATATGGTGGACCCATCCTTAATTTTTTGAGGATTCTCCACACTGCTTTCCGGAATGGCTGAACCAGTTTGCAGTCCCACCAGCAGTGTAACAGTGTTCCTCTTTTCCCACAGTACCTCCAGCATCTTTTGTTGTTTGAATTTTTCATTTTTGCCACTCTAACAGGTGTGAGGTGGTATCTCATTGAAGTTTTGATTTTCATTTCCCTTATAGCTAATGATGTAGAGCATTTTCTCATACATGTGGGCTTTCTGGACTTCCTCTGGTGAAAAGTTTACTTTTAGATCCATAGCCCATTTATTGATTGGGTTATTTATCAATTTAGTGTTTAGTTTCTTTAGTTCTTTATATATTATCGATATTAGCCCTCTGTCTGAGGTGTAGCAGGCAAAGGTTTTCCCCCATTCTCTAGGTTTTTCTCTTGATCCTCTTGACTACATCTTTAGCTGTGCAAAACTTTTTAGTTTAATTGGATCCCATTCATTTATTCTTGATTTTACAGAACGAGCCATGGGAGTTTAGTTAAGGAAGAAGCTGCAAACCCCTACAAGATGTAGTGTTGACCCTACTTCTTTTTCAAGTAAGCTTAAAGTTGTTGGCTTAATATCCAGGTTTTTGATCCATTTAGATTTAATTGTTGTGCAGGGTGAAAGATAAGGATCCAGCTTCAGCTGTCTACACATGGCTGTCCTTTTTGTCCAACACCATTTGTTGAACAGGCTATCTTTCTTCCACACTATGCTTTTGCCCCCTTTACCAAATGTCAGATAGTTAAAGATATGGGGGTTTGTCTCAGAATCTTATATTCTGTTCCACTGATCCTCCATTCTGTTTTGATACCAATACTATGCTGTTTTTGCTACTATGGCTCTGTAGTATAATTTCAGGTCAGGGATTGAGGTACCCCCTACTTCTTCCTTTCTATAGAGTAATGTTTTGGCTAGTCTCGGTCTCCTGTTATTCCATATGAACTTGAGTATTGCTTTTTCCATAGTTATCTTGTTGGGGATTGCATTGAATCTGTATAGAGCTTTGGGTAGAATGGCCATTTTTATTGTATTGATTCTACCTAACCATGAGCATGGAATATTTTTCCATCTACTCAAGTCTCCTGTAATTTCTTTTTTTAGTGTTTGATAGTTTTCTTTGTAGAGGTCCTTACCATCCTTTGTAAGGTTAATGAGCAAGTATTTCATTTTTTTGGAAGTGATGGTGAATGGTAGAGATTTCCTGATTTCTTTTTCTGCGGATTTGTTGCTGGAGTAAAGGAATGCTAGTGATTTACTGGAGTTGATTTTGTAGCCAAGTACTTTGCTGAAAATTCCTATAAGCTCTAGGAGGTTTCTGGCCAATATTATTGGGTCTTCTAGGTATAGAATCATGTCATTAGCAAATAGAGATAACTTAACTTGCTCTTTTCCTATACGGATACCTTTGATTTCCTTGTCTTGCCTGATTGCTCTATGTTGGGGTCTGACCTTCACTCCATTTTATCAGCTGCCCTAGAGTGATCTTGTTACTATTTCCATAAGTTCCTTCAGGAAGGGCTGCTAGGTGGTGCTTTGTTAAGCTTCCTAATTGTTATGCAAAAAGAAGATTATGGTGGGTTGGAATGTGCTAACCACAGGCTGTTCCCTAGTTGTTTGTTGTACTCAAAATCTGCTTAACCCCTGGTAACTCCCTTAGAAGGATTATTGATTCCTTGGCTGTCTCCTCTCCCTATAAAACCCCATGTGCCTTAGTAATAAACGGATTCTGGGCTGCCATCCTCTGTGTGTGTGGTTGACTCATTTTCCCGGCTGGGAGGGAAGGGGTCCCTGGATGAGGGGGATCCGAGTTCCAGCTGTTGGCACTCATCTCCTGATTTGGCCCCCAGTGGGGACAATCTGGCTGGTCCGGTTCACCTCGACTGATGCCCAGGGATGCCTGGGGAGCAAAAGCTCTGTAAAGGGTTTCAAGGACTATATTGAATAAGAGTGGGGAAAGTGGACAGCCTTGTCTTGTACCTGAATTCAGTGGAAATGCTTTCAGTTTTTCTCTATTGAGGATAATGTTGGCTATGGGTCTATCGTAAATGGATCTGACATAGCTAAAATATCTTCACTTGATCCCTATCTTTTGCAAAGTTTTGAGCATGAAGTGGTGCTGAATTTTATCAAATGCCTTCTCTGAATCAATTGAGATGGTTATCTGATTTTTGTTTTTACTTATGTTTATGTGGTAAATTACATTTATTGATTTGCCTATGTTGAACCAGTCTTGTTTTACTGGAATGAAACTCACTTGATCATAATGTATTATCTTTTTAATGTGGTTTTGTATCTGATTAGCTAAAATTTTTTTAAGGATTTTAGCATCAATGTTCATCAGGGAAATTGGTGTGTAGTTTTCTTATCTTGACATGTCTTTTTTGGGCTTTGGAATCAGTGTAATATTTGCTTCGTAAAAAGTGTTTGAGAGTGATCCCACACTATCAATTTCCTGGAAGAACTTGTAGAGGTTCAGTGTTAGTTCTTCTGTGAGGACTTGGTAGAATTCTGCCGTATATCCACCCAGACCTGGGCTTTCATTTTTTGGGAGAGCTTTGATTGCTGCTTAAATTTTACTATCTGTGATATTTTGGTTTAGGTTTTCAATGTCCT
Source organism: Aplodontia rufa (assembly GCA_004027875.1). Classification (NCBI taxonomy): domain Eukaryota; kingdom Metazoa; phylum Chordata; class Mammalia; order Rodentia; family Aplodontiidae; genus Aplodontia; species Aplodontia rufa. Next base: position 3,212 of record PVKS010035566.1, on the reverse strand, counting down.
CCTTGTTAAAGAGGGGATGTCGTGTGTGTCCAAAAACCTGTCCATGTCCTTCAGGTTATCAAACTTGGCAGAGTATAAATTTTCAAAATAGGTTCTGATAATCTTCTAAATCTTGGATCAGTCTGTGGTGATATCCCCATTTTCATCTTTGATTTTATTGATTTACTTTCTTTTGTTCTTTTGGTGAGGTTGGCAATGGGTCTGTCAATTTTGTTCACTCTTTCAAAGAACCAATTCTTAGTTTTGTTAATAGTTTGTACAGCTTTTTTTTTTTCTCAATTTTGTTGATTTCAGCTCTGATTTTGGAAATTTCTTGTCTTCTGTTAGATTTGGGGTTGGACTTTTCCTCCTTTTGTAGTTGTTTGAGTTGAAGCATAAGGCTATTTATCTGACCTCTTTCTAGATTTTTGATGTATGTACTAAGTGCTATAAATTTACTTCTTAAGAATCCCTTCGTATTGTCCCAGAGGTTTCAGCATGTTGTTTCCTCATTCTTGTTCAATTCCAAGAAATTCTTAATTTCTGCTCTCATCTCCTCTTTTACCCATCCTTCATTTAAGAGGTAGTTATCCAATTTCCAAGTATTTAAGTAGTTTCTGTTGTTTCTCGTTGTTGATTGCTAAGATCATAGCATTATGGTCTGATAGAATACATTGGATTTTATCCAGTTTTTTTATATTTGTTAAGATTATCCCAGTGAACTAGGATGTGATCTGTTTTAGAGAAGTATTAATGAGCTGCTGAGAAGAAGGTAAATTTAGGTGTCTTAGGATGGAATATTCTGTAGATATCTGTTAAGCCTGATTGACTAATAGAGTTACTCAGATTGGAAATATCCTTATTGATTTTTTGTTTTGCTGATGTGTCTAGAGTTGATAATGGTGTGTTGAATTCCCCCAGAACTACTGTGTTGAGATCAATGAGGGTATTGATGTTCTAAAGTATATTTACCATATATTTGGGGGGGTTGTAATTGGGGGCATAAATGTTAGTTAACGTTATATATTCTTGATGGTTTGTCCCTTTCAATATGATATAGTGACCCTCTTTGCCCTTTCTGACTAGTTTTAGTTGGAAATTGATTTTATGAGAAATTAGAATCTCCACACCAGCACAGGCCTGGTAGACATTTTGCCAACCTTTCATTTTCAGCCTGTGTCTGTTTTTGACTGTCAAATGTGTCTCTTACAGGCAACATATTATTGGATTTTGTTTTTTGATCCAGCGGGCCAGTCTGTGTCTTTTAATTGGGGCATTGAGACCATTCACATTCAAAGTTGGAATAGATATGGGAGGCTGAGTCTCTGACTTTGTATAAATTACAGAATTTTGAGTCATCTTGGAAGTCATCTTGTGTAAAATATGATTATTGACTCGCCCTTGTTTAAGGAATTAGGATAGCATTGGCATTTTCTTCTGAATGGAGAACATATCTGAGAATAGATTGTACAGTAGGATTTGTGTTCATGTATTTTGTTAGCTTGAGTTTATCGTTGATGTATGTGATTTCCCCATCACATTTGAAGTTGAGTTTTGCAAGGTATATTATCTTTGGGTGTAAGTTGTTATGTTTTAACACTTGAAAGATATTGTTCCAAGCTCTTCTGGCCTTCATTGTTTGCTCTGAAAAATCCGTAGTAGTCTGAATTGGTTCACCTTAAATGTGATTTGGGGATTTTCTCTAGCAGCTTTAAAATTCTCTTTAATTTCTCTGTTATTCAAATTGTATATGATACATCTTGGTGAGTTTCTCAATTGATTAGGTCTATTTGGTGTTCTATATGCATCTTGGATGCTTTATTCCAGATCAATAGCAAAATTAGGGAAGTTCTCACTTACGATTTCGCTTAAAAGGTTCTTGAAGCTCTTGTTTGTTGTTCAGAATTTTCCTCCATGCCAATGATTCTCAGATTATTACACCTCATCTCATTAAATATTACTTGAAAGTTCTGATTATATAATATAAGCTGTTTATCTTGTTTTTCTTCTTTGAATTCTACATTGTTTAGGCGATCCTCATTGTCCCATTCTCATTCTTCAAGTGCTGAAATTCTATTTTCAGTGGAGTATACTCTGGTGTTGGTATCTTCCAGTGAAGATTTGAATTGGTTAACCATGTTTTTCAATCCTGATAGCTCAGCTACATCTCTTTTCAGAATGTCAATATCCTTGTACAGCTGATCTTTCATCTCATAGAATTGTTCCTTAATTTCCCTGTAGAATTTGTCTCTCATCTCTTGAAATTGATCTCTGATCTCTTTCCTTATTTACTTTCTCAACTCTTTGATTGCATTACTAATCATAATGCTGATACACTGTCTTTCATCTAGGGCCCCAGCTATGGGGTCCTTGGTTGGAGAGCTCTGGGGTAGAGGAGGGGAGTTATTTCCCCCTTTCCTCATTTTCTGAGTCAGAGAGCTTGTCTTTTATTTCAGCCTTGTTACTCTTGTTGGAGTAAAGCTTCTTATGGCTTCTTATGGTTTTGCTTCATTGTGAAGGGAAGCTATTTGGTCAATATAGACCTAAAGATCCCAGACAGTTCTGTGAGAATTTGAGAGGCTATAGGTGCAAGTCCTAGTCCATTTCAATTAAAACAGATGACCTGATGATTACCACCAACAGTAGCAGCTTTCTTTGAGAGAACTCTCATTGTGTATTATGATAGCAAGCAAGTATCCATTTTGAGCCATGTCTATTTCTTCAGGTATTAAGGTCTCTCTGAAATTGGGGAGAAGGAATGACTAAAAGTTAAGGAGGTGAATTGGGGAGGTATAAAATCACACCTGCTTTAGAGTATAGGGGAATTAGGGATTAGGGGCGGAGTATGTTATTTTATTAGGACTAAGGAAATCATAGAACTGGGGTGCAGGTAGAGTGAAGACTTGGCATGATAATGAGAGAAAGATGCTTATATTTAGGGATTAACAGAATATAATGGAGGAAGAGGTTAGCAGCAGGGTTCAATAAGAACTAAAGAAAATAAGAGCCAATCACCAGTACATACACACAGATAAATATTTGCATTCAGCAACACCAAATTCAGTATTATTTGTAAAGTAAGAAAGGAGCAGAGAAAAAAAACTGAAAATGAACAGTAATGTTAAAAAATTAAAAATATTATATTCCAGCCAGATTCCCATTTTTTAAAATTAATAAATAAACAAAGTAAAATAAAATAAATTTTAAAAATGAAGAAATGAAAAAAAAAAAAC
>PVKS010035565.1:0-19981 GCA_004027875.1 Aplodontia rufa | reverse complement strand
ACTATAACAAAATAGTTTTTAGATATAGGAATTGTAATAGCCTGTATCATAGTCTAACTAAATAAGAAACTTTTCATTTATGCTCAGATGGGCCTGCTAGACTAATGCAGTGCAGTGACCTTTAAGCGCTTCTCTTATCTAGTGAGGTAATGGTTTGCAGAAACATCTAAAGGAATTTAGGGAGACAGAATTTGAAGAAGTGTTTGGTCTCTGTCCTTCGTAAATGCAGGTTTAAACAATATGGTCATTATGGTGGGGAAGTCGAGGGCATGAATTGTACTAATGGTTGATGCTTTAAGTTTACTGGGAAACGGAAAAGAGAATTGTGTAATGAAGCTGATAATGAAAGGCTTGTTTGTGCATCTGTATAAAAATGTTCAACAATAAAAAACAGACGGCATTTTGCTCAAGCAGGGAACTGTGTCTGCTTGCAACTTGCCCTGGAGGTTCCAGCCGTTCCTCCGTGCCGCCGACTCCACTTTTCCTTCGGGGACCCGAGTTCAGCTGGGGCTGGCTCCCGGCAGGAATCATCATCCTAATCTACAGATGAACAAATTGAGGCTCCTGGATGGGAAATGTTGATCACAGGGTCACCTAGTAGGTGAGGGACAGTCAGAGTTTGAACCTAACTCCTTCTGGCCTTTGAAATTGGCTTCATACTACCAGAAGGCACTGTGTCCCCTTTTACAGATGCCCCTTGGAGTTGAGAGAGCATTGCCCAGTGGCATGTGGATCTTCCTCAGGCTCGCCAGGGACTGGAGTAGAAAATCGGGGTGGCGTCTGGAGCTCTGAGAAGAGAAGCCACCTGCTGGGGTCGCCTAGCTGAGAAGGGCTAAGCCAGGCGCCCTAGGCGTTCTGACTGAGCATCTCAGAATCACCTCCCAGGTTGACGACCAGGCACTAGAAGCTTCCATCAAGGCTTACAGCATAAGAACAGAAAAAGACAAGATTTCCTGGTTCATCTGGGTGAGAAAGGGCAGAGAGTGGCAGGCACGGTGACAATGCTGGTGGCGGCTCGTGCACAGATGGAGAGCAACCATAAACGTTGGGGGTGGGCTCTGGAGAGAACAAAATCTGGAGAGAGCATGGGAGGTGTAGGGAGGTCCCCAGGGGCCTCCCTCCCCACCTGCACAGGGCTCCCTGTGTCTCTGCCATCAAGGAGCTAGAGGCCTGCCTCAGTTTCCATCTGTAAAGTCATGCACTGACCTTCAAGAGCCCTTCTCAAGACTTCAAGATTGACCTGAAAGAAGTGTCATAGGCCTTTGCCCATCGATCCCGGTGGCCCAGAGAGGTGCAAGAACTAACCCAGGTTGCACAGGCATGCTTGGCTGACCAGGGATGGTATCAGGGCTTTGGAATCCCAGCCCAGTGCTCTTCCTCCTGCCCCAGGCTGCACTCCTGCCTCTCTTCACCTGGAAAACTGAGGAGATGAAGCAGCTGCTAGGCAGGTGTAGGGGTGATGGTTGAGGCTGTGGACCAGAAGACGAGTCAGGATGCATCCATGGGCCTGAGGTACCCTGGGAGGGAAGGGCTATGTCAGGTCAGGGTGTCCCAGGCGCCCATGGTCTCAATTGTGTTCGTTCATCTTATAAGAACCATACCCAGATTTCCCTTTGGGGAACTTCCTTCCACTCCCTCAGTTCACTTCCCACCCTTCAAAATCCAACCAATTGCTAACCTTCAGGCCCCTGACCACAGTGATTGGTTTATTGAGTGGCACAGTGAGAACCAGCCCTGGGATTCCTGCTGGAGCCTCTGTGCAAGAAGAGCGAGGCTGGAATGATGCATGACAGTAGCTGCTGGGAGCACTTGTCACCAAGGCAAAAGTCAGCTTGCAAAGACACCAACACAGTAATAGCAGTCTGAGGGAAAGACAGACTCTGGAAGGTGCTGCTCAGCACCTGGATCCAACCATGTCTGAATACCTATGAAATTTTCAGTTATGTGGTTGGCATTGGATGTAATTCAGCCCGGGGAAGACCCTGTTCTTGCCTCAAGCCAGGCACACAGGGAAATGGATATCATTTCCCAGACTCCTTTGCAGCTAGTTATGCCCATGTGATTGCATTCTGGCTATTGAGAGGGTAACAAGTGTGATGTGTGCAATGTCTAAGTCCTTCCTTCTAAGGGGCAGGGAAGTATCTTCCTCTTTCTCCTGGGAATGGCTGGCCTGCAGGGGGGCTCCGGAGTTGTCTTAGACCATGCTGGAGGACAATACCTTAGTGATGGCTAAGCCACAGGCCAGATGGAGCACAAGCTCCTGGCAACCCTATGGAAGTGTTGCTGTATAGTTGGCCTCCCTGTCCCCAGAGAAACAGAACATCTTGTTTAATCCACTGTTAATCTGAGGTCTCTTTGTTTATGTAAATGTACTCATACAGAGGTGTTTAAAGTCATGGGTTAGGATGAGACCATCTAGGTCACTGGCCTCACATGTGGGTTGGGGAAGCCAAGGGAACTTTGGGGATCATTGAGATGCTTTTAAGGGCCTGGAAGGTCAAAGTTCTTTGCATAGGGCTGGAGCGGTGGCTCAGTGGTTATGGTGCTTGCCTGGCATGCACAAGTCCACAGGTTCAAACCCCAGCACCACATACACAACAAAGTGTTGGAGCAACAAAAGCCACATGAAAAACTAAATAAAATTGATTCTCGCTTTCTCTCACCGTTCCTCTCTCTCTTTAAAAAAATAAATAAAACTTCTCAAACATATGATCAAGAAAAAAGTTCTCTGCATAATTATACTAAGACTCGCTTTACTGTCTCATTCTTGCACCAGCGTACAGGGGTGTTTCCAGGGGCTATGCATGGGGTAGAATATAGAATAAACACAGGAACAAACACCAGGAACCAGCTGTCTTCTGTTAAACCAGACAATGCAGGGGTTTGTAAAACTGCAAGAAGAAGCCTCTCTTCTCACTAAAAAAAAAAAAAAAAAAAAAAAAATTTAAATATAGTCTTTAGGGGCTGGAGAGGTGGCTTAGCATTTACAGCACTTGCCTGGCATGCAGGAGGACGTGGGTTCAAACCCCAGCCCCACGTACATAATGAAGTGTCAGAGCAACAAAAGCCACATGAAAAACTAAATACAATTGATTCTCTCTCTCTCTTTTAGAAAAAGAAATGAAGAAGTGTGTCAGGCTGCTGGGCTGAGTCCCATCACCACACCTCCGACCCTGCCGTGACTGTGACTCCCCCATCTCCCATTTCTCCAGCCCCACCCCCTGGTTCAAGGCCTCTCTCTCTCTCCCCTCTGTCCCAGTTTGTCTCTGTGCGTGCTCTGGAAAACCAGTGCCACAGGGTGATCTATGCTCCACTCCTGATTTCCTAATTTATCTGCCACCTCCTTGAGGACAGAAAGAAGGACTTCTGCTTCCCTATTAAAGCTGATAATAATAACAATAAGCAAAACAATAATTGCTCACAGTTACTGACGGGTTACTGTTGTCTACTAGAAACTCCATCGAACAGACGAGAGAAAGGTCAAGGGACTGCCCAGGCCACACCGCTGGCAAAGTCACAGCATCTGCGGTTGGAGGTCCACAAGGCCCAGAGCACAGTGCAGGGCAATGGGAGGTCCGTGGCCACCCAGTAAGCGTTTATCGAATGGCTACTGAGTCCCAGTCTTGTGCACTCTTGTTATCTTACAGCCCTGGAGATTGGAAAAGCCAGAGGCAGGAAGGATTAGCTTCAAATCATACAGCCTGTGCAGGGAGCCAGGCCTCCTGATCCCCAGATCACTTTCCTTTCAACAATAAGAATCAAAATAAGCCTAACCCTAAAAACTGGCATCCGTGGAGCACCTACTGTGTTAGGGCCTGTGCTGAGAACTTTATCTGGATGAACTCATCTTGTCTTCACCACCCATTTCATGTGGCAGGTACTATTATTCTGTCTTGATATTAAAATTATTACAATATCAAAAGCATGAAGAAAAACACAATGCTTTTCTCTGTGCCCACTTCCCTGCTTAAAAATTGAAGTATCCTTGATAGAGAAGCTCCCATCCCTGGGTTTTGTGTCTATGTTACTTTACAGGGCAAAAGGGATTGTGCAGATGTGATTAAGACTTTTGAGATGGGAAGGGTATCCAGGATTATCTGGGTCCTAATGAGAGGGAGGGGAAGGGTCAGACATGAGGTCAGGTGGCGGGGGAGAAAGAAAGAAAAGAAAGAAAAGTCAGGCACAGTGGTGCACGCCTGTAATCCCAGTGGCTCAGGAGGCTGAGACAGGAGGATCGGAAGTTCAAAGCCAGCCTCAGGAACTTAGGGAGGCCCTAGGCAACTTAGTGAGAGCCTGTCTCAAAATTAAACGTAAAAAGGGCTGGGGATATGGCTCAATAGCTAAATATCTCTGGGTTTAATCCCTGGTATCAAATATTAAAAAAAAAAGAAAAAGAAGGAAGGAAGGAAGGAAGGACAGATGAAAGGAAAGAAGGAAAAGAGGGAGGGAAAAGGAAGAGAGGGAGGGAAGAGGAAGGAGGAAGGGAAGAGAAGGAAAGAAAAAGAGAGGAAAGAGGGCTGGAGCAGTGGCTCAGCAGTTTCGGCGCTTGCCTGGCACGTACGAGGACCCGGGTTTGAACCCCAGCACCACGTACCAACTAAGTGTTATGTGTTGGAGCAGCCGAAGGCCATGTGAAAAACTAAATAAAGTTGTTTCTCTTTTTCTCTGTCACTGTCCCTCTCTCTTTAAGAAAAAAAAAGAGAGGAAAGAAAAGAAAAGATTGGTGCTGTTTGGCATGTGTGAGTTCCTGGGTTCAATCCCTAGCAGCACACACACGCACACACACACACACACACACATACACACACACATGCACACATACACACACATGCACACATACACATGCACGCATACACACATGCACACCCATACACGCACACACACATGCACACACACGCACACACATGCACACACATGCACACATGCGCGCACACACTCACACACATGCACACATGCACACACACGCACACACATACACACATGCGCACACACGCGCACGCACACACATACACACGTGCGTGCGCACACACAGAACACACGCACACACATGTACACACACATACACACACGCACGCACACACAGCACACACTCATACACACGCACACACACATACACACACGCACACACACGGGAAAAAAAGGAAAGGATTGAGAGATGCTGTGTTCAGCTGGTAAAGGCAAAGGAACGGGCAGTCCTTACAGCACCCGGAAGGGAGGCAGCCCTGCTGACGCCGTGGCCTCCAGGAATGTAAAAAAATACATTTGCTTGGTTTTTAAGCCACTCAGTTTTTGGAAACTAATAGAGCTCTGCTATTCCCTCTCCCCTGAGTGACCAGGGCTTTAAAAAATTATTGTGATCACTTCTGTGCTCTCCTTTACACTTTTAGATATATTACCAGGCCCATTTCACAGATGAAGATACTGAGGCCCAGAGAGGCTGGTGCTTGCTGGAGGGTGCACAGCTGGAGTGGAGAGGCTGACCCTGAACCAGTCTGCATGGCCTGGGCTCCTGTTCAACCCTTCCTGGAGGACGGGGAGGGTGCAGAGGCGCTGGGGACTGATGGCCCTGGCCATCTTGAGCCAGCTCTGCTGTGTGGCCTTGAATCTGGCTGCTCTTCCCTCTTACATGTCTGTTTTTTAAAATCTGAAACTGGGCCGTTACTCTAATTTTCTTCTTTGTCTTTTCTTTCTTTTGTTCTCTCTCTCTCTCTGGATTGAACCCATGGGCTTTCTTCCTCTCAGCTACATCCCCAGCCATTTTTGTTTCTGTTTTTTTTTTTAATCTTTCTCTCTCTCTTTTTTTAAAGAGGGTGGGAGAGAGAGAAGCAATCTTTATTTAGCTTTTCATGTGTCTTTCATTCCTCAGACACTTTATTGTGTACGTGGTGCTGGGGTTTGAACTCACGTCCTTGTGCTTGCCAAGCAAGCATCGTAACTGCTGAGCCACCATCCAGCCCCTATCCGTAGCCATTTTTAACTTTATATATTTTTTACTTTATGCCAGGGTCTTGTTAGCTTGCCCAGGATGACCTCAAACTTGTGATCCTCCTGCCTCAGCCTCCCAAATTGCTGGGATTTCAGTTGTGCACCATGGTAACCAGCAAAGACGACAGGTTTTCTGAATCTTAACAGTAAGAGTGCAAAACAGAATGAGCTTTGGCTGGTCCTGGGGCCTCGAGCTTCTTCTGATTATAAATTTGTGCTCACCCTGAGGACAAGAGGAGCTCCCACTGAGCCTGGGTCTCTGGTCCCAGCTCTTCACTTGCACCGTGTCCGGGAGGAAGAGCTGGAGAAGACGATGGTGTTGCCCTGAGCTGGCACAGGGTGTCCCGTAGGCATAGCAGACCTTCTGGTGGACAGTGGTGCTGTCTCCTGGCACCAAGATATCCTGGGGCTGGGTCATTACAGTCGCTGGCTACCAACACCTCCCTTTTGCAGGTGGGGAAACCTGACTCAGAGTGGCAGTGCCAGTACCTGCCCTCGTCTTGCCCTTGGAGAGACAGCATGGCAGCACCTGCCACCTGCCCCCCGCTGGCTCTGCATACGGAGGTGAGCGAACATAGGGAGACCCATGGAGGGCCATGCATCATGGGAACATCTTTCCTCATCCTCTGCCAGCTTCACAGGCTCCCTGCCTCTGCTCCCCGACCCTGCAAGCCTCCCCTCTCGTCTCTCTCTCTGAGCAGATCCTGCCTTCAGAGCTCCCCCAAGCTGCACCTCCTTCAGTAAGCCCTCCTGGATTTCCCCAACTTTGGTGTCTCCACGGCCATGCCTGGCCTAGACCCCCAGGGCTAGGAATGCTCTGCTTCTTTCCAGCAGAATAATGTGCTTCTCTAGGTAGACTGCGGTCCCAGAAAGGGAAAGTCTTTCCAGCTGACTTCTGCCCCATCCCTGCCCCCTGGTGTCCTAAGGGAAGGTAGAGACAGGCCACCTTGGCAGCAGCTGATGCCACCCCTTACCAGTTCTGCAACCCCAGGCAAATTTCTTCACCTCTCTGTGCCTCAGTTTGCCCCTCTGTGGAATGAAGATGGCAGAAGACCACCCCGTGGGGAGTGGAGAGAACTAAATGGGTCAACACCCGCAGAGTGCTTAGAACCTGGCCTGTGGGTTCTCCTTGGAGCGGTGCTAGCAAAGCGTGATTAGCCCATTTGTCAGATTAGGAAACTGAGGCTCAGAGTTCCCCACGGGAATACTCATGCCACAGTGCTGCTGCTGGGAAGGGTCTACGCTCCTCCCTGCCCCTGATCTCCTGAGTCCTCGTGTCCAGGGAGCCAGGAGAGGCCCAGGGATGAGTCGGGCAGCCTCAGGCATGTCGCTGCTCTGCTCCAGGCCTCCTTTCCCTTTCCTGGGTGTGGAAGAGGCTGTGAGGTCCTACCTCCTCGCAGGGCCACCACAACCGCAAAACGCAAAACGCAACCCCACACAGGTGCCAAGTTGACATCTGGAGCGTTCTTCAAAGGCCTGTGTGTGACAGGCTTCTTCCCCAGGGCGATGCTAAGGAGGCGGCAGAACCTTTGAGAGGTACAGCCTCGGGGAAGGAAGCTAGGTGTTTGAAGGGGAGGTTGACACCCCAGCGCTCCCTCTTGGCCTTTCCCAGCCACCATGGTAATCGGCTTCCTGCCTCTCCAGCTGCACAGCTCAGCCCCAAAGCGACGGGATCAATCGAACCTGAGCTGAAACTTCCAAAACTGTGAGCTGAAACAAACCTTCCCTCTTCTTAAGCTGATTGTCTCAGGTCTTTGTTACAGTAATGGAAAGCTGCCCGACACAGCAGGAAAGGGCCACAGGAAGAGTTGGTTAGAGAAGGCCCAAAGGGAAGGAAGATCACCTGAAGGAAGATCATGACATCTGCGTATAAAATAAAACACAACATGACACCATATTTTTTTAACACCTCTGGACTAGTGTTCCCAGCCATGGCTACACTATAGAACCACCTGGGGTCAGCATTCTTTTTAAATTTTTTCTTCTGAAAACTTTCAAACATGTTCTCCAAATAATGAGACTGTCCTATAATCCTGTCCACCATGCATTGTTTATTCACATGCCTACTGGTTTTTGTTTTCTTAAAGAGTGAGACAGAGAAAGAAAGAGTTAATTAAAATTTTTTTTTCATCTGGTTTTGTTTCTCCTCCACTCAGTTGTGTATGTGGTGCTGGGATTGGAACCTGGGTCCTCACACATGCCAGGCAAGTGCTCTACTGCTGCGCCACTGCTCAGCCCAACACCCACTGGTTTTTTTTGTTTTTTTTTTTTTAAAGAGAGAGGGACAGTGAGAGAGACAGAGAAAGAGAGAAACAACTTTATTGAGCTCTTCACATGGCCTTAGTTGCTCCAACACTCAGTTGTGTACGTGGTGCTGGGGTTTGAACCCGGGTCCTCGTGCTTGCCAGGCAAGCGCCGAAACCGCTGAGCCACCGCTCCAGCCCCCACCCACTGGTTTTATTCCAGGTTATTTTAAAGCAAACATGACACAGTGCTACTTTCCTCACGAAAGCTCCAGCACTTCTGACTGATGATCTTCCAGTATCAAACTTGTGAATATTAATTTTTCAATGTCATCAAAACTCAGTGCATACATAGATTTCTTTGGTTGTCGAAACCATGTCATTTAAAAGTTGTTTGGTTTAAATTCATCTAAAGTCCTGGGCTGCAAATACATAGTACATTGTCCTATATTTCTTTTGCTTAAAGCCTCCCTTGTGTTGTCTTTTCCTCTCTACCTTCCTTTCTCCCTTTATTTCTTTCTCTTTTTTATGGGAGGAGGGATGCCAGGGATTGATACCAGGGGTGCTTAACCACTGAGTCATATCTCCAGCCCTTTCTGGTTTTTTTTTTAATTTTTTTTTTTTTATTTTGAGACAGGGTCTCTTTAAGTTGTTGAGGCTGGCCTCTAACTTGTGATCCTCCTGCCTGAGCCTCCTGAGTCACTGGAATTACAGGCATGCGCCACTGTGCCCAGCTCTCCCTTTTTTCTGTCTCTCTTCTGCAATTGCTTTATGGGACAAAATGGCTCGTCTGTCCTGTAGAACCTCTTCCTTGGGGTGGTATTTAACATTTTGTTTTGTCCCTTACCTATCCTGCAAACTGGTGGCTAGAAGAAGGGCTCTCTCAGATTCTGGTGCAAAAGGAACAGTGGAGTGGTGTCTTTCCTACCGTGTCAGCCCTCGAGGGCCATAACATCTTGTTCTAGCCAGCATCAAAAAGTTGCTGGTGAATTGTTTTTTTTTTTTAATTTTTTTATGCAGCTCTCTGCCACTACCCCAGACTGAGCCAGAATTTCTGGGGGAAAAATTTACATATTTGAGTTTTATAAACCTGTTCCAGGCAGTTCTAAGGTACAGCCAGGGATAAGAAGTACCAGAGATCGAGATTTAGGTACGGCTCTCTTTAAACTCATTCCAACACTCACTAGCAGTGTGACACCTTCCCAGCCTCAGTTTCCCTATTTTCAATGGGATGATTACTGCACATACTGCACAGAGCTTTCAGGAAGCCCGCGTGTTTGTTGAGCCAGCAGGAACCGGCACTCAATGACGCTATCCCTTTTGCACCTGGAAGCTTAGTGCGGCAGATGAACGATGCAGCTTACAGGAGCACAGAGCAGACAAATCCCCCTGCCTGGGGCTGCTGAGCAGCAGGTGCAGGGTGGCTGAAAGCCAGGGAGCTGGGCCTTCACCCTTTCCTCTCCAGCTCTGATGGGAGGCTGCTCCACCTGTTCCGTTCACTCTGGACCAAGCCCAAGATAGACTCCCTTGTCCCTTTGGGCGCCAACTTCTGAACCCGTAAGTCATCAGAGCTCTGGCGATTCGGAACTTTTTTTTTTTTTTAGCCACAAAGTTGTTTCCCTAAGGAAATTTTATTCAAAGAGCCAGGGTACAGAACGCAAACCGGTCAACTTAACTCTTATACAAAATGACAAAATGAGCCCATGGATTCACAGAGGCCCAGGAGAGTGAGCCCTTAAATGCCTGAGCTGGAGGGACTGACCTCCATCTGCAGCCCGTCATCGTCCAGGGGTGCCGGGGCCAGCAGGGCTGTGGCGGGAGGTGGTGACAAAACTTTGCCCAAAGAACTTTTAAAAAGTCTCCCATCTTTTCAAGCTAAGGCCTTTTGGGTTTGGCCCTATAAATAAACACTATGAAAAAAAAATAACAAAGGAGCTATGGAGTTAAAAGAGCAGGAAAGCTGGGGTCACCAGCAGTGAGTCTGCCTCCTCCCCAGAACACCAGAGGCGCCTGCCCCAGCCCATGTGCCATTTCATGGAGCTATTTGGAGCACTCTGAAACAGGAAATAAGAATACCTATCTTTGTTTCTAAAAGTAACAAATGTAACAGCTACTATTTCTCTAGAACGTAATGCAACTGGAAATAGGCTAGAAGCTTGGGGAAAACTGAGGTTCAGGGAGGTTAAGTCACTTACCCAGGATCACACAGCAAAACGGGGGCAATTAGCATTCAAACCCCAGTCTCCTGCCTTGTAATGCTGGGCATCCCTGCTCCCTGGGTTTCGAGCAAAGCTGAGCAACCTCAGGCAAGCGTTCACTGTCTCTGGGCTTGTTTGTCTTGCATAAGAGAGTGGGGCAGGAGTTCAGGTGTTCCTTCCTCTGTCCCCTATTCAGTTTCCACCTAGGATCTTTCCCCAAAATCTTCCTCAGTGTTTGGTTGCCTGGGGAAAGAGGAAGAGCCCTCATATTGCAAGCATTTCCAGGGAGGCAGGAGGGATGTGGGGCATCTGTGGAGGCGAGGCCATTCCTGACTCCAGCCCCAGTCTGGTGGGTTTCTGGAAACTTCTGCCCAGCACCTGGTGCCTGGCCCCTGAGCTCCAGCCTTGCTCTGTAGGGAAGCACCTTGCTCTGCTGGCTGTAGCCAGGGCCATCCTCAGCTTACCTCTCAGATCTTCAGTTTCTTTCAATTTGAGTTCACAAGAGGCACTTAACTGCAGTCAGTAAAAGCCAGGGTACCCAGAACAATAGTCCTGATCCAAAACCCATTTAACTAATTCCATGGCCTGCAAGAGATTGGAAAATCCTCAGCTCTTCTGTCCCCAGCTGTCATGAGTTCCTGGTCACACCCCACCCATCAGTGAGTGCCAACCTCTGTGTGAGCAAATCCCAGCACTGAGCTTCCCTGGTATCTCTCCCAGGGACAAACCCACTGCTTTCTGGGTCCCCTCCCCATCCCATCCTCATGATCTCTGCTGCAGTTTAGATGAGATCTCTGCTCTCCTGCAGCAAGCCCAGGCCCGTGTCACCTACCCTCCCCCTGGGACCTTTTACCCCAGTGCTGCTGGCCTCCTTGGGAGTCTGATAAGAGGCCAGCTCTTCTCCCACACCAGGACCTTTCCCTGGGCACGCTCTCCCCCACTCCCCCTCAGGGAAGCCTTCCCTGACCACCCTGTGTAAAACTGTACCCTCCCTCCTGGCCTTCCCTGTCCCTTGCTTTGTTTTTCTTTGCAACTCAGATCACCGTCTCACTGATTGAGTCCCCTCCCCAGGCACATCCACCCCATGGAGCCCAGGATTTGGCCTCTTATTCACAGCTGTGCTCACACAGTGCTGGGCCAATAATGCTTAGTAGATATTTGGTGAACAGATGAATAAATAAATGGTGTCCCTGGATGTATACAGTAGGTGCTTAACAAATAGGAGACTGGACAGGGAGGAGGTGAGAAGAGTTGAGTTTCTCCTTCCAGGCTGTGGGTAGGGAGAAAGGTGGTTGAGCAGGTCCCTTCTGCCATTCCCAGGAGGAGCCATGTGGGTGCGCCAGGTGGAGGGGAGGCAGCTTGTATTCAGGACTCAGTTTCAGGCACCTGGGGCCAGCCAAGACCAGAGCTTGGAGCAGCCCATTAGGCCAACGCCTGGGAGATGTCAAGGCAGGTCTGTGGCCAGCTGGATCTCCTGGAGCAAACTCTCTCTGGTCTCAGGTCGCTCCTCTCTCTCCTACATGGATGGACAGGTGAATTCCTGGGCCTCCAGGTGGTCACGCACACCCTGGGTATGTGTGCTGCGCTTGTGCTCTCTGACCTGGTTTGCAGGACTGGGAGCCCCTTTTCTGTGTCCTCACTGCCCCTAGGGCTTCCCACTGTCCCCCAGCCTGGGATCTCCTGTGGTGTATGAGAAAGGTTGCCCAGTCCCTGGCCCTGTGAGGAGGACCCTGAAGGAGGCCTGTGTGGATTGGACACTTGAATCCTGAGACCTGCCACCACACTGCCCCTCTGGAGTGTCAGCACGTGACCAGACCCAAGACCTAGCCAAGGAGGAAGCCTGGCTTGGTTCTGGCCTTCACCGCTCTCACGTTCCCTGAGAACGACACTCTAGCTACACACACACATTCTTCCAGGACCTTCTCGACTGCCCCAGGAGAAAGGCCTCACTGTCCCCCTGTGCAGGGGAGGAGATCCAGGCTCCAAGGGGTCAGTGGAGGTGGTAGGCCAGCCCCCGACAGCGCCGGCTGGAATCCCAGCTCCTCCATTACTCAGTTGGGGGTGGACGGGACAGGGAACTCACAGCTGAGATGGGGGCAGTCGGTGAACGATGCTTCAAGGAGGTGGGTGGACCCAGGAGTCTGTGAGGGGCCTGACTCAGCCCTGCGCTTCTAGGAGGAGATGCAGGAACGAGGCAGGGGAAGAGGGTCTGGGCCATGGGAGTGGAGGCGAGAGCACAGCCAGGTGAGAAATCCATGTTTGAGTGAGTGAGGAGGGGTAAGGGAGAAAGGGCAAGAGATGACAGCAGAGGAGGAGCAGGAGGAGGAGGAGGAAACCAGGACCTTCCTAGCTGGCCAGGAAGTGAACCTCTGCCTCCAGGCTCTCCCACAGGAGTGCCCAGCTGGAATGTGGGTTCTGGAAAAAAAAAAATTACCTTGTTGGCTGGAGAGTGGAGTGGGCAGAGGGAGTCAGGGAGGCCCCATGGAGGAGGCTGCTGCTGAGAGATGTTGGGGCCTAGGGCATAGCTCAGAATGTGCCTGGCCAAGGGGGTCAATGTCCAGTGTCCCCCAAATACAACAACAGGTTGGGACTGGACCAGGGTCGGGGTGGGATGGACAAAGTGGTGGCTTAAAGGACATTCCAGGAGCTGCTGGCCTTCCACCGTGCTGGAGCTCGTCAAGTGGGAAGCTCAAGTGCTGGCTCTGGCATCTGTGAATTTGCTGGTGACCCACCAACCCTCTGCCTGGACACTGGGTCTCACTGACACAGTTCAGGGACAGTCTGAAGCTGCGTGAGCAGCTGGCTGCAGATTCCCCAGGAGCTCGCCCAGCCGTTACCCACCATCACAGAGAGAGCCTGGGGACATTCCTCAACACCTATGGTGGCTTGTGGGTCTGGGCAGGGCCACCTGGGGATGGCTTCTCTCTTCCCTGCCATTCTTAGCTCTGCCTTCTCTACGTCCTTCCTGCCTTTGCCTCCAGCAGTCATCAGAAATAAATGAAAATGCGTGTGTACCTGTTGTCACTCTCAGACTGGAATCACCTGACTGCTGTCCCTTGCTACTCCTTGTGGTGACAGGGCTTTGTACCACACGGTCCTTCTCGAACATGTCCTGTCGCCTTGGTGCTTCTCCTCCAGCATGTGGGCCAGGGTGTCTAGAGGAGGTTGTCCCAGGCAAGGAGGACATCCAATATTGACTGGAAATCTCCTGAATGGGAACGTTGAATTGATTTTAAACCAGCAGGCGAGAATGTAATCTACCGGGGCTGGAGCTGTGGCTCAGCGGTTACCGCACTTACCTGGCATGCACGAGGATGCAGGTTCGAACCCCAGCACCACATATACAAAAAATATGGGAGCCACAAAAGCCACATGAAAAACTAAATAAATTTGATTCTCTTTTTCTTGCTCTCTCTCACTGCCTTTAAAAAAAAAAAAAAGGTAGGGGGCATGGAGTCTCCTGAGTCAGATCTAAATCCCAGCTCTGGCACTGGCTGGCTACACGACCCTGGGCAGGTCATGACTGTCTGAGATCCTGCTCTTCCTCTGTAAAAGGGGATTAACTTGCTATTTCTCCGGGCATTATCAGGATGGAATGAGGTGATACGTGGGACATGCAATAGGCCTGGCGCGTAGCCCGCACTCTATCAAAGGCAGCTGGTGTTGCTATTGTTAGTTACGGAGCCCTCATCTGTTCAGATGCTCACTCGCTTAACAGGTGTGCACACAAATATTTGACGAATGAACATACGAAGGACTAATAGATTTTAATAATAGCAATTATCGAGTACCTCTGGCCAGGCCGTGGGGTCCTCCTGGGGAGCTATCTGTCCATATCAGCTCCCAGGGCCTCCCTGGACCTCCTGTAGCTCTTTATCTACTCCCTTGCTGGGAGCTCAGAGCTGCTCCTGCCGAGTCAACAGCCCCGCACTCTAATGCTTCCCCTGGATCTTTGTTGCCAAGAATGCCCCTTTGTAGTGATGGCCTCCCCCAATGTCCTTCTCGCAGCTCCAGCTAAAAATTGAACTTACTGAGGATACAGATAAGTCAACTTAAAACAGGCCCAATGTGACAAGGGCTCCAACACCCTTTCTTGTATCTGAGTCTAATCTGCTATAGCAACTCTGCTCCACAAAGTGCTAAGTACCATGGGGCTCCGTCCACTCCTAGGTGTGGCCCTTTTTGGTGTAGAAAGCCCCCCCCCTCCACAATCTGCATTCCAGCCAGAGGGAAGGGCAGAAAAAGAGCACGCTGCTCACATCTCCTTGGCCGTCTTGTGGCTATTCCCAGCTGTAAATGGACTGGGAAATGTACTCTTTATTTTGGGTTAAAAACTGGAGTTTCAGCCAGGCATGTTGGTTGGTGTATGCCTATAATTCCAGCAACTCAGGAGGCTGAGGCAGGAGGATCACAAGTTTGAGGTCAGCCTCGGGAATTTAGTAAGGCCCTAAGCAACTTAGTGAGACCTGTCTCAAAATAAAAAATAAAAAGGCTGGGAATGTGGCTTAGAGAGCCCCTGGGTTCAATCTTCAGTATCACAAAAATCAAAAACAAAAAGTGGAGTTTCTATAACAGTGAAAGGGAAAGGAGAAAAATGAGGGGATAATTGAGTGTTTCTCCCACAGAAGAGGCCACCGTGTGGGGAAATCTGAGAACTTTGTCCATGGTCATGCTCAGGGCCCCTGTGACTGAGCTGAGGCCACTACAAAGTTAGGCTAGAATGTTCCCCAAGGAGTGTAGGTTACGTTTGTGCCGGTGTGCACACGAGTGTCCAGAGCCAGTTCAGCTGAAAGTCAGCATTGCGCTTAAATCTCAGAGAAGAGGCCAAGAGGCAGCCGTCCCAAGACTGGTTGGGCATCACCAGTTCCATGGGCTCCCTGGACACTGCCGCCCTGCTGCCCCCAGCATGTTGGAGAGGTCTTCCTTCGAGGTTTCAGGATGACACAGTAGCTCCCAGCATCCCCTCCTCTAAGGAGAGCACCTTAAACCAGAAAGAAGGGGAAGACAGCAGGAACTTTTATTATTATTATTATTTTTACAGTGGATTGAAACACCAAGCTAAATCCCCAAATCTTTTTTATTTTTATTTTTTTAAAGAGAGAGGGACATTGAAAGAGAGAGAAAAAGAGAGAAATAATTTTTTATTTAGTTTTGCATGCAGTTTCATTGTTCCGAGATTTTGTTGTGTACATGCTGCTGGGGTTTGAACTCACGTACTTGTGCATGCCAGGCAAGCACTGTAACCATTGAGCCACGGCTCCAGTCCCCAACTCTTTTTTATTTTTATTTTTTTTGAAATAGGCTCTTGCTAAGTTGCGGAGGCTGACCTCCAACTGGCAATCCTCCTGCCTCAGCTTCCCAAGTCACAAGGATTACAGGTGTGAGCCATCATGCCTGGTGGGACAGAGGCTTTTCATTCTCATGCCTCTCTCTTATCCAGATTTAGAATCCTTCCCTTAAGTCCGCAGTTGAATTTCCCAATTTTATTCCTGAAACTGGGCACACAGATGCTCAATCAATGGCAAGATTTGCTAGTAAGGAGGCCAGTGGCCACCTACAGTGACCCGTGGAACCAGCTGCTCCCAACAAAGACTGCTCTTCATAGGAAGCCAACTATGTGACAGGTGATTGAATTAGCATTGCCTTAATTAACTCTCATGCTCACCTTACCAGGTGAGGGTTATGATAGAGAAACTGAGGCCTTGAACTTCTGACTTAAAATTTCCCAAAGGGGGTCTGGAGAGCTGGCTCAGTGGTTACGGCACTTGCCTGGCATGCATGAGGACATGGATTCAAACCCCAGCAACCACATACACAACAAAGTGTCAGAGTAACGAAAGCCACATGAAAAACTACATAAAAACTGAATCTCTCTCTCTCTCACTGCCCTTCTCTCTTAACAGAAGAATTTCCCAAAGGACGAAACCTTTGCCTTGGCTGGATCTTGAAAGACGGGAACAAGGAAAGCGACAAGGCCCAGTACGTGTGCCTGATGCTTGGCTCACAGTTAAACACTTCCTCCTCCCTGCAGCCCTGGCAGGCAGGGTGGTGTCCTCAGCCTCCCTGGAACTGAGTATGTCACCTTATGTGGCAAAGGGAATCTGAGCTGTGATGGACTTAAGGTGGCCTGGCAGCTGGCCATAGAATAGGGAGAGGACCTTGGATTATCCAGGGGGTCCAGCGTAATCCCAAGAGTCCTTAAACATGGAAAAGGTCATCAGAAGAGGAAGTCAGAGTGACTCAAGGTGACGTGGACTCTAACCAATGTGGCTGATTTGAAGGTGGAGGAGGGAGGCCCCAGGCCAAGGAGCGTGGTGGCCTATAGAAGTGGAAAGGGCAAGGATCTGGACACAAGCCAGGAAATACAAGAGAAAATGGTCCATCTGGCGCCTTGATTTGGGCCCAGGGAGACTTGGGTCAGACTTCTGATCTACAGAGCAGTGAGGTGTTCATGTGGTTTAAGCCGCATTCGTGGGGATTTCAGCAGCCATAGAAAGCCAATGACGGGACCTGGCCAGCCCTGTAGGAGTCAGGTCCTTGGCCCCTAGAACAGTGCTGTCCGTCCTGGCCTGGCCATTAGAACCCCTGGGAGTTTTCAAAACTCAGCTTTAATTTATTGGATGGATAAGCTACCTTAGCATTCCTTACTCAGTATGTGATTGGAAACATAACAGAAAGTAGTTAATACAAAGCATATATGTATGTGTGTACACACACACAAACACACACATGAGTCCTTAAACATCAGGGTGAACAGCTGTTGAGAGAATTCTGATCCTGTGATATTTAAAGTTTTGGTTAGAGCTTTTCAATGTTATGTGGTTAGTTCTTATTTTCTATTGACTCCTAACAGAAGCTCTCCTGCTTCATGTTGAACAGTTATCAACCGCTTTATCTGCCCCAGAACACACCATATTCCCATCTGTACTGCTGGTTGATAGTAGCATTTCACTGGGGATTAGGGAGGACAGCTCTAGAGGCAGAATTGGAATTGCTGGAGATTGTGATTCACCCTCTTGGGAAATATACTCTGTTTTCTCCTTGATTCCTGAGAATCACTAGTGTAGAAGACAGAAATGTAACTGAGGAACAAATAAACTATTTGCTTAGTAAAACAGTTTGTTCTCTTTAGATATTTTTCCCCCAGTAGTGCGAGCACATGAGTTACTTGCAGTGGAGAGCTGGCCATGAAAACATGACATTTAATACGTTCATGCCAGGCTCAGTGGGGCACACCTGTACTTCCAGTGATTTAGGAGGCTGAGGCAGGAGTATCTCAAGTTTAAGGCCAGCCTGGGCAATTTAGCAAGGCCTTTAGCAACTTAGTGAGACCCTGTCTTAAAATAAAAAATAAAAAAAGGACTGATGATGTGGCTTAGTGTTACAGTGTTCGTGGGTTCAATACCCAGTACAAGAAAGAAAGAAAGATGTTCATGAGAAGTGTTGAGCTCTAATAGCTTTTTGCAGAAGGGAAAAGTTAAGTGTGGAAAAAAAGAGTTAAGTGTGAAATGTTTTATGTGGGGAAAGAAGCCAGTGAAATAAGTAACTGGTTACTTATATTTATCCCTTGATCCAAGATCTTCCTTTTGGAGAAACTGGACAAGTCTCACGCTTTGCATGACAGCCCTCTGAATATTCAAAGTTGTTTATCATGTCTTCATGTCGAAACACACTTATTTCATTTATTGTACATTTGTTCAAGAAATATTTAATTGAATCATCAGAAAAGGTACCTGCATTATAGGGTTGGTCTGAGGATTAAATGAGATGAGAAGAAGATAGGTGATAATGAGGCACAGAAACCCCAGAAGGGATCTGTTGCTCACTTACCTGGTTGACAAATCCCCACTGCGCCCTCTGCTGGCGAATCTTGGGAAAGACAGGCTCAGTCCATCACAGGAGGTGGAGTACACTGGCCAGCCCTCCAACCTGGCAAATTTCCACATGTAGGAATTTTCTTTCAAAACACTGGGGACGCCCATGTGTCCTTCCCAACAAATGATCTGCTGTGAAATGGGGAAAAAAAAGGGTGCAGACTGATGGGCAGGTTGCTGTTTCCCAGAGAATCATTCATTCTGGATTCATTGACTCGGATGCCAGGGATGGAAAGATACCATTAATCATGTGCCACGAATAACGACAGACCTCTGCAGGTTAAACTGGCACAAAGCTTAGAGCGCTGAGGGCTCGTTTGCTTATTTAGACACGAATTGGAACCACATATCAATTTTAGACCTGGATGAAAAGGAAAAAATACAGGTGAAGTAAATGCTGTCTTTCTGGGGCCTGCCTGATCGGATGATGCTTCCCGATTCCAGAGGTGTTAAAGTGTGAAAAATAACACTTCTTTCACTAGACATAGAACGCTGGTTTGTATTTAGGAACTCTGGAAGGGCACCCAAGAAATTCATCGTGGGGAGGGAGGGGAAGTGATTTCTCAAATAGGAGATGAGACGTACAAGGGAGAATTCTGTGAATATATTACCTTGTGAATCTGAACCTTGTGCATCTATTACCTATTTTAAAATTACTTTTAATAAAAGCCATTCCCACGTCAGAGTCAAGACTTTGAACCTCATTTAGAGGCACAGTTCTCACCTGGTGCAGTGGTCTTCCCAGTGGCTTGGGAGGCTGAGGCAGGAGGATTGCAAGTTCAAAGCCAGCCTCAACCATTTAGTGAGGCCCTCCTAAGCAACTTAGTGAAACCCTGTTGCCAAATAAAAAGGGTTGGGGATGTGGCCCAGTGGTTAAGTGCTATCCCTGGTGCTAAAAAAGAAAAAAATAAATGTAGAAGCAGTTTCTCCTGCTGTCAGGGCCAGGGTTGTGGGAGAGGTGAGGGATAGAAAAGGGCCTGTGGGCTCCCTGCAGCTGGGGAAGATGTTGAGGCCCTTTCTAGCCGCATTTGTGGGTGGGCTCTTGAGTGTTTTTTTTTTTTTTTTAAAAGAGAGAGGGACAGTGAGAGAGACAGAGAAAGGGAGAAACAACTTTATTTAGTTTTTCACATGGCCTTCGTTGCTCCAACACTTAGTTGTGTACGTGGTGCTGGGGTTTGAACCCGGGTCCTTGTGCTTGCCAGGCAAGCGCTGAAACCACTGAGCCACCGCTCCAGCCCCTCTTGAGTGTTTTGTCCCCTGTAGGGGAGCTCTCGCCTGTTCTTCCCTGGAGGAGAGCAAATGATGGTCTCTGGCTGGTTGCTTCTTCTCCCTCAGTCTATTCTATGCTGTGGTACCTGGGCCCTGTACATTCCGGGCGTCTAGTTTCACCAGTTCTTTTTCCTCCAGCAGCCGCTCCCTTCTGACATCTTTGCAATCCTCAAGCTTTCCAGCAGTTTCCTTGAGACCCTTCCCGTTAGATGGGAGAAGTAAAGCATGGCCCCCCTCTCCTGTGGACTCTGTGCCTTTCTGCAACTTCCTTCAAAGAAATCCCTTCTCTGACCTGCAATTCCCTCCTTTACATTTCATGAGTCACACAGTTGCTTTTTGACTTCTTTGCCAGCTCTGTGTGTGGGCAGCATCTTACCTTGGACTGTAGGAATGCTGCTGGGCTCCCTCGTCC
>PVKS010035564.1:0-19986 GCA_004027875.1 Aplodontia rufa | reverse complement strand
ATCAATGAAATTGAGAACAAAAAAGCTACTCAATCTATTAACAAATCCAAGAGTTGGTTCTTTGAAAGAGGGAACAAAATCAACAGACCCCTTGCCAAACTCACCAAAAGGAAAAACGAAAGAAGCAAATCAACAAAATGAGAGATGAAAATGGGGATATCACTACAGACCCATCCAAGATACAGAAGATTATCAGAACATATTTTGAAAATTTATACTCTGCCAAATTTGAGAACCTGGAGGACATGGACAGGTTTTTGGACACACATGACATCCCCTCTTTAACACAGGAGGACATTGAAAATCTCAACCAACCTATCACAGAAAGCGAAATTGAAGCAGCAATCAAAGCTCTCCCAAAAAAGAAAAGTCCAGGTCCCAATGGATATACAGCAGAATTCTACCAAGTCTTCACAGAAGAACTAACACCGATCCTCTTAAAGTTCTTCCAGGAAATTGATAGAGAGGGAACACTCCCCCAAACACTTTCTATGAAGCAAACATTACACTGATTCCAAAGCCCAACAAAGACACGTCAAAGAAAGAAAACTACAGACCAATTTCCCTGATGAACATTGATGCAAAAATCCTTAATAAAATTTTAGCTAATCGGATACAAAAAGCACATTATAAAGATAATCTATTACGATCAAGTGGGCTTCATTCCAGGGAAACAAGGCTGGTTCAATATATGCAAATCAAAAAATGTAATTCACCACATAAACAGAATTAAAAACAAAAATCATGTCATCATCTCTACTGATGCAGAGAAGGCATTTGATAAAATTAAACACCATTTTATGCTCAAAACTCTGGAAAAGATAGGGATCAAGGGAAGATACTTTATGTCAGAACCATCTATGACAGACCCATAGCCAACATTATCCTCAATGGAGGAAAACTGAAAGCATTTCCACTGAATTTAGGTATGAGACAAGGCTGTCTGCTATCCCCACTCTTGTTCAACATAGTCCTTGAAACCCTTGCCAGAGCTATCAGGCAAGACAAGGAAATCAAAGGTATTCATATAGGAAAAGAGGGAGTTATCTCTGTTCGCTGACAACATGATTCTATACCTAGAAGGCCCAATAACATCGGCCAGAAAACTCCTAGAGCCTATAGGAGAGTTTAGCAAAGTAGCTGGCTACAAGATCAACTCCAGCAAATCGCTAGCATTTCTTTACACCAACAACAAATCCGCAGAAGAAATCGGAAAATCTCTCCCATTCACCATCACTTCCAAAAGAATGAAATACTTGGGCATTAACTTTACAAAGGATATTGAAGACCTATTCAAAGAAAATTATCAAACACTAAAAAAAGAAATTATAGAAGGCCTGAGCAGATGGAAAAATATTCCATGCTCGTGGTTAGGCAGAATCAATATAATAAAGATGGCCATTCTACCCAAAGCCCTTTACAGATTTAATGCAATCCTCATCAAGATACCTATGGCATTTTTCAGAGATATAGATAAAGCAATTCTCAAGTTCATATGGAACAACAGGAGATCCAGACTAGCCAAAACACAACTCTATAGAAAGGAGGAAATAGGGGGTATCTCAATCCCTGACGTGAAATTATATTACAGAGCTGTAGTAGCAAAAACAGCATGGTATTGGTATCAAAACAGAACCGAAGACCAGTGGAACCGAATAGAAGATCCTGAGACAAACCCTCATATCCTTAACTATTTGATCTTGATAAAGGGGGCAAAAGTATAGTGTGGAAGAAAGACAGCCTGTTCAACAAATGGTGTTGGATAAACTGGACAGTCATATGTAGACAACTGAAATTGGATTCTTATCTTTCGCCCTGCACAAAAATTAAATCAAAATGGATCAAAGACCTGGATATTAAGCCTACAACTCTAAATTTACTAGAAAAAGAAGTCAGGGAAACACTACACCTTATAGGAGTCGGCAGCTTCTTCCTTAACAGAACTCCTATGGTGCATGCTGCAAAATCAAAATTAAATGAATGGGATGCAATTAAACTAAAAAGGTTTTGCACAGCTAAAGATCTAGTCAAGAGCATCAAGAGAGAACCTACAGAATGGGAGAAAATTTTTGCCTGCTACACCTCGGACAGAGGGCTAATATCCAGAATATACAGGGAACTAAAGAAACTAAAGTCCAAACTCGCAAATAATCCAATCGATAAATGGGCTAACGAACTCAAAAGGAACTTCTCTCCAGTGGAAATCCAGAAAGCCCACAAATATATGAGAAAATGCTCTACATCATTAGTTATAAGGGAAATGCAAATCAAAACTTCAATGAGATACCACCTCACTCCTGTTAGAATGGCAAAAATGAAGAATACAAACAAGGACAGATGCTGGAAGGGCTGTGGGAAAAGAGGAACACTGTTACACTGCTGGTGGGACTGCAAACTGGTTCAGCCACTATGGAAAGCTGTATGGAGAATCCTCAAAAAATTAAGGATAGAACCACCTTATGACCCAGTTATCCCACTCCTGGGTATTTTCCCAAAAGAGTTAGAATCAGCATATTATAGCTATGTGGCTTCATCAATGTTTTTAGCAGCTCAATTTACTATAGCTAGATTATGGAACCAACCCAGATGCCCCTCATTTGATGGGTGGATACAAAAGCTTTGGTACATACATACTATGGAATACTACTTGGCCATTAGAGAGGACGATATTATGGCTTTTGAAATCAAATGGATGGAGATGGATAGAATTATGCTTAGTGAAGTCTCCCAAGCTCAGAGACTCAAGGGCCAAATGGTTTCTCATCTGTTGATGCTAGCATATATGGGGAAGCAGTAGGGCTGAAGGCTAACCTAACAAAACTGCAAATTGAATGACTTTCAGAGTAATAGGGGGATGGCTCTCTAGGATACTTGGAGGTGTAGGGAGGGGGATGAGGGGAAGGGTTTATGAAGAACTCATAGGAGTCTGGAGATTGGGAAGATGGGGGAACCATCCCAGAAGCCAATGTCATTCCTCCACAAACTACCCATTTAATGCACGAGTTCTTCTGGGGGAAACTACAACAGGTAAAACCCAAGGTGGTTATCCATGTTTTGGCTTTTCCCCTGGATAACAAAGTTTATATCCATTGATTGCTAATGTTTTGATAATGTTTCCCCCTCAACTGTATTTCTAACAACTATATTCTTCTAATAAATAAAAATAAAAATAAATAGACTGCATTCCAGTGGAATTAAAAAAAAGAGAGCGAGAAAGAATTAACTTTATTTTCATCTGCCCTTTGTTTCTCCAACACTTAGTTTTGCATGTGGTGCTGGGGTTTGAACCCAGGTCCTTGTGCTTGCCAGGCAAGTGCTCCAACCACTGAGCTACCACTCCAGCCCTACTTTATGTATCTTGATTTTCTTATTTTATCCAAGAAATCTTTGTCAAAGCCAAGAAAATAATTTTGTTCTTCTAGAAGTTTATATTTGTTTTATATTTATGTCTATATTTTTATTCTATTTAAAAATACAGTAAAAAGAATGAATTGAAATTCTTTTATCACTTTTTTCCCATAGGATATCCATTAGTTCCAGCATCATTTTTTAAATGAGACACTTAATTGAAATTTTTTTTATCTTTCTAAAAAATCATTAGTCTATGGGTGGATTTATATTTATATCTGGACTCTCTACTCTGCTATTGTTCTATTTGTCTACCTCTATGTCAATATCATACTAATTACTGAAGCATTCTAATAAGTCTTCAAATGTTAGTCTATCAACTTTATTATTCTTCTTCAAAGTTGTTCTATTTTAAGGCTTTTATGTGTTCTACATTTACCTTCGAGAATCACTTTATCATATTTCCTGAAAGGAGCCTGCTGCCATAGGTCCATTTATATTTTCTATACATATGATCATTAATCTGAGTAAAGATAGCTCTTCCTTTCTAGTCTGGGTGCCT
Source organism: Aplodontia rufa (assembly GCA_004027875.1). NCBI lineage: Eukaryota > Metazoa > Chordata > Mammalia > Rodentia > Aplodontiidae > Aplodontia > Aplodontia rufa. Next base: position 16,076 of record PVKS010035564.1, on the reverse strand, counting down.
TTTTTCTCTTTCTTGCCTGATTATACAGCTCAGAACTTGCAGTAAAATACTGAATAGAAGTGGTAAAAATAAATGTCTGCTATGGTTTGGATACGTGATGGCCCCCAGAAGCTCACAGGTGAGACAACACAAAGAATAATCAGGCACCCACAATTGGATGAGAGTGCTAACTCCATCGGTGCATTAATCCTCTGATAGACCAACTGAGGAGTAACAGTAGGCAGGTAGGGTGTGGACGGAGGGGATAGGTCACTGGGGTGCACCTGGGGGGTTCATATTTCAACCCTGGTGAGCAGAGCTCTCTGTGCTTCCTGTTGCCACAGCCTCAGAGGCTTTCTTCCTCCAGGCCTTCAATTCCAAGTTCGCTCAGCATTTTGTCATATGCTTTTTTGGCATCAATTAAGCTGATCATATCACAATCTAAAATTTTAGATTGTGAAATGGTGAACTGTAACTAATTTTTTAATGTTAAACCAGCCTTAAATTCCTGAAAGAAGCTCCACCCACCTGATCATGATATAGCATCCTTTTAATACATTGCCGGGTTTAAGTTTAGCAATATTTTAAATTCTCCTAAATTTACCCCATTTTCTGTTCGTCACAGTGCATTATTCCAAGACTCTGTGTTTCACTTAATTTCAGTATTAACTCTGTTACTCAAAGAGGAAAACAGAAGTCATCAGGATATATCCCTGCACCTTCCTACTTCACAGACATGGTTAGTCTTCCTTCCTACTTCTCTGTGAACACCGGTGGCTATCCTCTCAAACTGATGCCAGCATATGAAACTGCTGGCCTGTCCTTTCAGTCCCTCTGGAGAGCTTCACTTCAGCGTTACTATCATCTGCTCTCTTCACTAGGTTCTTCCCTTCAGTGCTTACACAGTGTTTTCATCTGCAAATAGCCCTCCTTCAACCCTATCTTTCCCCAAAACTACCTCCATCTCCCTCCTTCCCTTCAATGACAAGTCATTCACAAAAAGAGCAGTAACAAAAGGAGCAGTCTACCACTGACTTCCTTGACCTCCTCCTTCTCCTTAGCTTCTTAATCTGCTGTCACTTGGCTTTTCGATACATACTCCACCAGAAGAACTTCATGGTCATGAGAAATCCATAAATTTCCAAATCACACTTCTGTCTCTACTTTGTTATGGCTTTCAACATTGAAGATCCTTTTTCAGAAACTGAGTCCCTGACTTCCGTAATTTTACTCACTTCTATTTCTGTCACTTCTCTGATCTAAATTGTGTCTTAGTTTCGTATTTCTAAGTCAAATTGTAAAACTATTTTTATAGGAAAGCACTTGAAGGGATTCTTGTATCTTCTAATGTTTGAAAGCCATCTACCACTGGATAAAGTCCAAGTCACGTGACACAGTATTTACATCTGTTCATAAAACATACCTACAGCCTCTGTTTCAGCTCCTCTAACTGGAAGAACATGTCTTGCTATCTTATTTGAATGCTCTGCCTGGGATGCATGAAACAGGTGTCTTTTCAGCCTGGCAGACATGCACCCATCCTTTAAGATTACTCACTGAAGTCCAGCCCACACCCAAAGACAGGACAATCAAGCTTCACTCCCTGAAGGGAAAACAGTCCTTGTGTAACATTTGAAATTCTTCTGTTCCTTCTCCTCATGCTATTTATTAATCATTTATTTATATAGCATGAACTCAAAGATATATATTTTGTTCTTTAGGTTAAAATTAAATATTGTCAGGGCTGGAGTGGTGGCTCAGCAGTTATAGTGCTTGCCTGGCATGCACAAGGACTTTGATTCAAACCCCAGCACCACGTACACAACTAAGTGTTGGAGCAACAAAAAGCACATGAAAAACTAAATAAAATTCTCTGTCTCTCTCTCTCTCTGCCCCTTTTTAAAAAAAAGTTAAAAAATTAAATATTGTCATTGTTTTTCAAATTGTTCTAGTTTAAGCCTTTTAGAATCTGTTTAGCATTCAATGATCTATACTCATCTTGCATTTTCCCTGTTTCTGCTCTAGAATGAGCCATTATTCTAAGGTATAAAATAACTACTTTTAATGGCTTGTTAATATTTTCTACATCAGTCACATTTAAATCAAATGGTTCCACATTTATTAGTAATTCTATCATTAATGTTATACCAAAGTTGGTATTAATTAATGACATAGTTTAGGAAGTTCACCAACAGACACAATTAACAGCAAAATACAACATAAGATGCTATTTTTATTAGTACCAAATAGAAACCCCAGGTAGGCCTCATCTCTCTGGGTTAAGTAAACAAAAATATCACTTTAACTTAGTAATCTTTTTTCCCACTGTTTTGAAGCAGTCACTTCTGAAATATTCCTATTTCCCTTATTTTTAGCAGAGTATAAGAATATAACTTAATATTTTATTTGTTGTTAAATATTTTATTTGTGTACCAAGACACAGAATAAAAAGATCATAATGCATACTTTGAAAAAGAGCTTCTAAGATTGAATAATGTCTAAAGCCTTTACAATTATTTGTTACCCAAGAGGGATCTTTTACTTCCCAATTTACAGATATATTCTAGAAGCTGAAACTGCTTCATTGTAACTTTACTGAAGGAATCTTTTAGAAGGGTATCAAGTATGTTTTAAAAAGGTAAGCAGTTCTACTATAATAAAATTATTTCTAAAATAACACTGCCAAATACAAATGGGTTATTTCCTCTTTTGCATGTACACTGAGTACCCACATAAATGTATAGTTAGTATACGAAACTGATAAAATGGAAACTACAAAAATCTTTGACAACCACTTTGTCTACTTTTATTGTTCAAGAAAGTTAAGTAACTTTTATTTTCTTTCTCCTCTGATGCTGGAAATCAAACCCAGGGCCTCCACTAAATGATACACCCAGAACATAAATAACTTTCTCAACAGAAATTGTTCACCTTATTCATCTAACAAACTTTGTTTCTGCACAAGGTGACAGTAAAATTCGCTCCATTGTACAGTGCATGATAATATGAATGATTATTTTAAAATACTTCAAAGTTCTCTAAAATATAAAATTTATATTCCATCGTTAATTAACTATATGGACTCATTTTCAACAAAGAGCAAAATCTTCCTCTATCTGATATGCCCAAATTTTGGAAAATGCAAAAATTGATCAATTTTAAATTTTAAAAGGTTGCCTTGTTTTCTAACTAGACAAGCAGCATTGAAAAATAATTCTTTATATCAAAATACTTAAGAAGTACATCTGACATTCTTGTGAAAAAATCTGCAATATAGAATTATGATTCCCTAACAAAAGTCTGAAATTTATTAACCGATGGTATGCAAAAACTTGAGCTAGTCACAGTGCTGAAAAGCATATTAACTATAATTTCCCAAATACCAAACTTTGTACAATGTAGAAAACTCTATAAGCTAACAAGCTGAAGCAATGCAATCATCACATGAGCATAATGTTCATTCAAGATGCTTGAGAGAGGGGCAGGTAAAGGGGAGGAGCTCTAACAGAACCAGGAGACCCCAGAAGGTCTGTACCTGAACCAGAATCAGAAAAGGACCAGAATAAAATTGTAATTAGAGGTAGAAGAACTTCACTGACCTTCTTCATCAAAAGTAGTGGGTCTTGCGCACAGGAATAGATTAGGAAGCTGACTGCTTAAATAACCAGAGCCTTGCACATTCTAGGCAAGTGCTCTACCATTGAGCTACATCCTCAGACTCCCTTACGCATTTCAAACCAAAGGCCAGGAGTGGGGGTGAGGAGTAAAAATACAGTTAGAAAAATAGAAACTGTTTAAAATTAAGTGTTTTAAATTGCAATCTGCTTCAGTTTAAAATGAAGTATCTGTGGTGTCATGAATATTCATTCTTACTAAATCTACTAAGTAATCTACTTCCTAGTATGAATGAATGAAAGTGTCCCACTACTCACAATCTAGCTCTTTTAGATCAAAGTCTATCAGAAAACTGAATTTGAATAAGCCAGTGGTTTTTGGTTTAATGTCTTCTAAGTAGCAGCATAGGTTTACAGAAAATCTCTTCCTTAAATTATCATAATAAATCTTAGCAAACACATTTGTAGGATAAAGTTAAATGAATGTCAGAGATATTTATTATAATTTCAGTTTGGGGAAGCAGGTATTTCATGACTTTAAAAACTAACAAATTCTACATTAACTATTTTAAGGGAGCATAAGTTAACTAAAATCCTATCACCTTTACCTTTGGCACTCAGCACAGCACTTAAGAGAATCCAGCTTTAGTGTTCAAATCCAAAGGTTCCCACTTAAAACTCTAACTTCAGGCAAAATACTAAAACCTAATCTATTTCCATTTACAAAATGAGATGGCAGTAGAACCTACTTTTGCGTTGATGAAATAATACATGTAAAGAGGCATAACACATAGGAAATAACTAATAATTGTTCCTTATTGGTACCATTAATTATATTAATTCTTCACCAAAATAAACTTTTACTTCCATGTGCAAGCTTAGGTGGCTAATAAGATCTTGAAAATTTCTGGAACATGGTCAACTTAATCACTACTATTAGAACCAAGTAATATATGAAATCTTTGATAATGCAAAGGCATTAGAAGAAGAAACCTAGGAAGTATAGCCAATTTACTTGTCTTAGTTACTTGGGATTCCAAGACTAAGTCAGCTCCAGCGCCACTCTTTCTCTAGTTACAGAATCAGTTCTTTCTCTAGAACAGGAATTCAAAAAACAGACTTGAAAAGGTAGCACTACAAGCACCCCAAAATTGTGCAAAAATTTTGCATATGTGTGTTTTTTTTTTGGAAGAGGGTTCAAAGATTTTAAGATTATAGTGGAGTGTGTGACTTAAAAACCATTAAGAACCACTCACTACATTAGTCCAGATGAAAACATGGAGCAAAAGATTCTAAACTGTCTTCTGTGTTCTGCCCAAAGCAGAGAGGCATAATAAAAAGTTCACATGAAGCTAAATTTTAACATGGAATACTGAACCTAGATTATAAGCTGGGCTCAAGCTCTGGATCCTCTGTACTTGACTATCTTACAAAAACAGCTACCATGTTTTGAACAGGTTTTATGTGCCAGGAGCCATGATAAACACCAAGCATTGTCCCTTCAATCCTTTCCCATAATGTAGGGACTAGTACTGGTTCCATTTTACTCCATTTAGGAAGGTTAAATAACCCAGGAAGGTAGCTGGCAACAGAGATGCTGAGATGTCTGCATATCCATAGCTAATGTCTTTAACCATGTGATAACATTACCTCTAAGACACTATTTCAATTCCATCTTCTACAAGAAATCTAATTATCAATCATAGAACACCACTATCTAAAATAAATTAACCCCATATTCTCAGTGTAGTTTATGTTATATAAACAGATGATTAAATTTCTTTTCATTTGCAATGATTTAGTTTATTTAAAATGTTCTCTTTTCAAGTCAGAGAAGATACAATAGACAAAACAATATGTTGCAGCTAATGAGAAATAAAGACTAACTAGGCATGATGATACCACCTGTGGTCCCAGCAACACAGGAGGATTGCAAGTTGGAGACCAGAGACCCTGTTTCAAAAAGTTAAAAGGGCTGGGGATGTAGCTCAGTGTCAGAGCACTCCCTGGGTTCAATCCCCAGTATTGCTAAATAAATAAGTGAATGAATAAATAAATACAAACTAAAATAAGGACTGAAATTTCACCAAACTACTATCTTATTAGTCAAAGATTTTCTTGAAACTAAAAAGCTCATGATTAAATTACCATTCAATGTAGAAAGCAAAGAGCTACAGTTAGCCAGTACCCAACCATTTTTAATTACCTTTGAACAACAAAACTAATAATTTAAAGAAAAACAGAAGTCAACATTGGTTATTCTGGGTCAAAATTAAATTATTTTCAGGATATTATCCAGACTGTGCTCTTATAAAACAGAAAACGCAAACATTTTTCAAAAATATGCCTCTATAACACCTATTTCAACAAAGAACACCAAATTGAGTTTGAGTTTTGACACACTTACAGTATTAAATCAGGAAGCAATTCATCATGTCTTCTTTCCTATGTCACAAAGGGCAATTAATTTAATATCAATTATCTTGCTTTATTGTCCTATGACACTTCTGCTACAAGTCCCTATATGTAATCATCTAAGTTGTAATATCACCAAGCTCTTCCCATGTTAACATACCCTCAAATTCTAAATAAACTATCTTAAACTTACTGTGGGTCAAGTTATTAAGTACGCATTGCTTCTTAAAGTAAAATGTCCTAAGGATAAACAATGTCTCATGGAATATTGCCCAAACAAGTAATTTTTATTAAATAAACTAAAACTTGGACTTGGGGCTGGAGTGGTAGCTCAGCAATTTCGGCGCTTGCCTTGCAAGCACGAGGACCCGGGTTCAAACCCCAGCACCACGTACACAACTAAGTGTTGGAGCAACTAAGGCCATGTGAAAAACTAAATAAAGTTGTTTCTCTCTTTCTCTGTCTCTCTCACTGTCCCTCTCTCTTTAAAAAAAGAAAGAAAGAAAGAAAGAAAGAAAACTTGGACTTTATCACAAATACCAATGCACCTTGAAATACTAAGAGGATCATGATCCTCTATTTATGTTATACTGATCTAAATCACCTTTCTGCCTGCTTCAGATTGTGACCTGAAGGAAAAAAACATACACAAAACTGCCCTGGAATCTTCTTCTAACCACATGCACTGTATATATTTTCTTCTTGTTTACTGTTTTAAAAACTAAACACAACCTGCTTTTATTCTGTTAATAGCCGAATGACATGCTAGTAAATAAGAGAAATAATCCTAAAATCATTTATACTTATTGTCATAGAGTCTCAATACATAAGCATACTGGATATTTTGTTTTAGTATGAATTGTATAGCATTTTAATACAAATGTGTTACTTAAATTTGCATACATAAAATAAATGCTCTATCCAGCTCTGTTCTACATCTAAACTACTCTTAGCTACACCATATATAAATATTTCTTCCATAACTACTTTTGCTCTTCTAGGGCAATGTTACCGCTTATTCATAGTTCCTTTGAACATCATATGTGTGCACAATGACTGATAGAACACACAGAATTTAGAACTGATTCATCAAAAAAAATTAAAAATTGAACTCATGTATCTAACATTATTTTTATACTTCCTGAAAATCTCAAATATTATCCAGCATCTCCTTGTACATCTCAGCTAGTCTTTTTTTTTTTTTTTGGTGCATCATAGTGAGGGAATTCATATTGCACATTCATACATGCACGAGACACAATAATATAACCTGAACCCAATCCTTACCCAGGATTTCCACCCCCTTGCCCAATCCCTGGTCTCACATCTCCAGTGCATTCCCCCAATTACATCAGCTAGTTTTCAAGAAGGAATTACCTGATAGTACTGATTTACTCTGAAATATAAATGATGTCAGACAGCACAGTAAAATATATCACAAAAAAAGTTTACCTCTAAAAAGAATAGTATGGGGGGTTGCAGAGGTGGCTCAGCAGTTATGGCACTTGCCCGGCATGTGCCAAGTACATGGGTTCAAACCCCAGTGCCCACGTACACAACTAAGTGTCAGAGCAATGAGGGCCGTGTGAAGAACTCAATAAAAATTGATTCTCTCTGTCTCTCTCACCATCCTGCTCTTTAAAAAATAAAGAGAATAGTGTGAGGCTGGAGAAGTGGCCCAGCAGGTTATGGTGCTTGCCTGTCATGCACAAGGACCCTGGTTCGAAACCCAGCACCGCATACACAATGAAGTGTCAGAGCAACAAAAACCACATGAAAAACTAAATAAAATTCTTTCACACTGTCTCTTAAAAAAAAATAGTGTGTGAAAAGAAACTTTTTTTAAAATTATAGATGGTAAGGGTGGGAGAGAGGAGGAAAGTGGGGAGTGATACTGGCCAAATTACATTGTTATGTTGTGTACATGTATGAATATGTAACAAATCATATTACTATGTACAACATAATATACCGATAAAAAATGTGGGAAAATAAGAGATCCAAAAATTATAGATGGTGAAAATAAAAATACTTTTTTTAATTTAAAGAAGTTATAAGAGGGGCAGGGTTACTGACAACAGTGAACCACTGCACTCCAGAGACACCGCCTAAGGCTGAGGCCGAACCTGAACAAGAATCTCCTCCTCTCCTCAACACCCTCCACCCCAGACTGCCAAGTTACAAGGTAACAAGCAGCAGGGGTACTCATTGGAGAAGAGAAAATGTGGAAAGAGACCCTCTTTGGGGGTCTGAGAGGCAGGCACAAAGGGGACACCAAGTTAATGGAACGAACAATGGGAAGAAAAAAAAAAACCCTCTGGAAAACCAGGCCTCACCGTAACATAAATAACACCAAAGGATTCTGAAGTCTGTGGAGTACTGAGGGCAACCACATCAACCAAATACTCAAACTCAGTTCAGTTCCTGACTGTACAGCTTGAAACCTACCCACCCACCCTCACCCATTACTACAAGCCTCGCACAACGGAAAAGGGACAGCCATTTCCAAGCACAACTCCTATTTATCTCAGTCTACTCTTTTCAATGATGTCCAGCTTTCAACAAGAAAACCCCAGGCATTAAAAACAAAGGAAAAAGACACTGTCAAGAGACAAGACAATCAAGAAAAACAGACTCACACATAACTCAGATGTGGCACTATCAGACAAGGAATTTAAATTAACTATAATTAATATGCTCAAAATGCTAACCAAGAAGGTAAACAACATGAATGAAGAGAGAGGGATCTCAACGTACAGACACACTAAGAAACACACAAAAGGACATGGTGGAAAAGAAAAACGCCATAGCAGAGATGAGAAGACTCACGAGAAGCTCATCAGCACACTCCACACAGCCGAAGCTGGAAGAGAATCAGTGAATTCGAAATGGATTCAGTTTCACAAACTGAAATGTGAAAATAAAAAAGCAGGGTTCAGAGCATCCAGGTGTTGGGGACAACAGCAACATATGCAACAAACCACAGAAAGTCAGTCAACAAAGAAGTGACAGAAGCAAGATCTGAAGAGACGACTGGGAATTTCCCAAAATTAACCAAAGGCTCCAAATTTAAGATCCAAGAACCTTAGAGAACACCATGAATAAACACCACACAAACATATACATGACACACACATGAACTTTGGGAAATCATATTCAAAAAGCCCCAAAATTAGAAAAACAGAAAAGTTGTGAGGCAACCAGAGAAAATGACACATCACAGGCAGAAAAACAAGGATAATTATAGCAGCAGACGTCTCACCAGAGCACATCAGAGTGATGTTTAAAGTCCTGAAGGAATTAAAACCAACCAAAAAACCAAAATCCTAGAAATCCAGAATCTTAATATTCATTGATGACGCCTTTTTAAAAGGATGAAAAAGACTTTGACAAAAAACAGAATACAGATTACCAAAAGACCAGTACCATAAGAAATAAGAGGAAATTCTTCCAGCAACATAATTATGATATGATAAACAGGGCCTGCACACATGTCCCGGTCCAGCCGGGTTCTGACCTGAGGGACGGGCTGGGGATGAGAAAACCACAGGCCAGAGACCTGAAACCGTCTTTCTTTATCCAAGCTTTACTTCTCTTTTTTATATCCATGCTTTACATCTCTCTTTCAAGGCAACGTAAATGTCTTAGTCTATTTGTCCATTTGTGCTGCTACGACAAAATGCCTAACATTGGGAGATCTCAAACAAGTCAAGGCAAGACTGCAAGACTGCACTCAGAACAAACATAGACAGCAATTTCTCACAGTTCTGGAAGCTGGGAAGTTCAGGATCGAGGCATAGGCAGGTTCGGCTGCTGGCAAGAGCTCATCTTCCAAAGGAGCAGGGACACCACGAGCTGCAGAAAAGTCTGAGGGCTCTTGACCAAAGGAAGAGCTCTCATCTGCTGGCTGGAGCCTCATCTTTAAGGGCTTTCATCCCGCCCCCTCGAGGCCTCTCTACATTAGCTCGTTCATTGCCACACCTGGATTTTGGAGGCACACGTTTGACCAATAAGCCTCTACGTGCGCCTTTTGAAGGATCTAGAATAATTGGCAGGTGATACCAATGCGAAACGTCTGAAGCCCGTGTCGACACCCTGTTTTTCAAGTTTAACAATCTACAATCTAGCAGCCCCTCCCGAAGGAGCAAACAGCCACAAGATTCAGGGCAAATGATAAAGCAAAGGTCAGACCCCAACACACACACACATGAAAATTTGTTGAAATGGCATTAATGAAGGCCAATATAAAGTTCACTTTTTCTTATTTAATTCTTCTAGAAATAACTGACTAAAGCAAAAGCAGCAGCAATGTACTGATTCTTTGTATCTATAAAGACACAGAACAAAACTGCCCAGAAGATTGAGCAGGATTATCTGGATGGGAGGTACTCAACATGAAAGAGAAAACTACTATTGAATATAGACAATGATTAAAGGTGTATATTGTCAAAGCCAGGGCATCTCTCTCTCTCTCTCTCTCTCTCTCTCTCACACACACACACACAAAGACTTGAAAAGGTGTATGTGAAAGAAATAGGGAAAATCATTAATAAATTATTGATACAAAAGAAGACAATAAAAGATGTGAAAGAAACAAAGAGTAGTTGTTCAAGAGGTACACATCACTAGTAAATATTCTAAGTTAAACCACTGAGTGGAGATTGCTGAAATACCTGGATCCACTGCAAATAAATAACAAATAAAATGGAGCAGTGGCTCAGCTATAGAGTGCTTGCCTGGCATGCCCAAGGACCTAGGTTTGAACCCCACATACACACCTGTCAGTAAAACAAAAACCAGATGAAAAGAATAGATACTCTCTCATTCTTTAAATAAACAAATGTAATAAAGTAGAAGGAACACAGAGCCCTCAACTTTTAATCTGAATGGATTAAAACCTCAGCTCCTGGGCTGGAGCGGTAGCTCAGTGGTAGAGCACTTGCCTGGTATGCACGAGGACCTGGGTTTGAACCCCAGCATTACACACACAACTAAGTGTCAGAGAAATGAAACCCAGATGAAAAAATAAATAAAATTTATTCTCTCTTTAAAAACGCCTTTACAATCAAAAGATTGTAAAGAGCTGGGCACAGGGCACACGCCTATAATTCCAGCAATTTGGAAGGCTGAGGCAGGAGAACCACAAGTTCAAGGCCAGCATCAGCAAAGCCCTAAGCAACTTAGCAAGACTGTCTTAAAATAAAAAATAAAAAAGGTGCTGGGGATGTGGCTCAGTGGTTAAGTGTCCCTGAGTTCAATCCCTGGGTCCCCACAAAAAATACTGTAAAGATTAAACAATATAAAGTATTGATCGTGATTTATGGACTCTAAAACACTATATATTCATAGACACACACAGGAAAACATGATAAGTACCATGTTCTCTTCTTTTGGGTATTGGAAAAACATTTTTTCTCCCTTAGAAAGAGTTATATTTTTTCATTTTGGATTTCAAAATGAAATCTTAATCTTCTAGACGGAGGATTAAAAAAAGTAAATTATAAGACACCATTTTAATTTCCATGAAACTAAGTTGAAAGACTAATTTAGAATATAGGATGAAACTATTTATTCTGGAACTTTGAATATGCTTTATGCTTATAATCAGTGATTACTTTCATGGAAAAAATTAAATTAATTTCTGGTTCAAACTGTTTTTCAAGATAAAATAGCATTATTTTTCATTTATATTCAGTTTCTAATCTCCATTAGCAAAATATTACAATTTTAAAATGCCAAATATCCCCATGGGTATGAAGTATGTTACAAAGAAATGCATAGAAAAATGCTTTCTACTGCCCAGAGACAGCTTGTCTTAGGACATATAACTGGATCTCTAGTTAAACATAAGAGATTGAACATACACATTTACTTTTTTTTCTTTCAAAGTACCACAAAAACAACAATAAATAATTCTGTTTCTGTTATTTAGATATGAAAACACAGCAGTCACCTAGCATACATGACGCACTGGCTTCTACCCAGGACTACCAAAATAATAATTTTTGGGTAATTTTAAACAAACAAGAAACCAAACAACCAGAGGGACAAAAAGGGAAGATGATGGTAACAGAATTGTGTCAACTACAAAGGAGCTGAATTTATAACCGATTCAACCACAAAAACTGAAAGCCAAGTCAGCATTGGAGAAAAGGAAAGAACTAAACTCAAACTCCCTGAAACTTAGAAATTTCCTAAGCCCTACAAAAGCTCAAAAACTAGATAGAAACACAAACTATCCTGCAAGACAAAAGCATGCAGGGGTAAAAACAGGAAGACTGATTGAAAGACGCCAAGAAGCAGTCTGACCCCAGATCCTTCCCCTACCCTGTTATAAAAAGACTGGACACATACTTTCTGGATGAAATGAACCAAGAGGATTCTGAAAATGGCTCCAGAACAAGCCATGAACAATTCAGATTGAAAACATTCAATCTGAAATTAAGTGAACATTCATACTATGAATATTTAGCTGATTCCCAGTCTTCTGTCTTGATGCTAAATGCCAAGAAAACCAGCTGCTAAATTAATTCCATGTGGGAGAGTAGAAAACATCAATCTGAAACATTTGTTTCTGAGGAAAATGAACCAACCCAACATACAAAACCTAGGATGTGGTCCCACCATACTATCCTACTTACTGAGGGCCAGTTGAAGGTCCTACCAAACCCAAGAACCTCCTAGTTGATTCTCAGTTCATATTTTAAAAATAGATTTATTCTTTATAAAACTGCACATGCGGTAGTTGAAAGAGTCAATTCTAGATGGTGATTTTGAAAAACAAATGTTCCAGCTCTCCTTACAGCTCTTCCCCAGATATAACCACGTTTAACTTTTAACTGATGATTTTGGTATTGACCTCCACATCCCTGAGTTAGCATGCTTATACTATTTCTTGATTTTTTTCACTTGAGCATTAATTAGTGACTTCCTACTGCAGAAAATAAGCATTTAGCTTTCACTTATATTCTTCCCCACTTCCATCTCTTCATTGCATTTGGATACTTCCTGTTTTCCCCATCTTCCTAAGAGTATGACCAGTATAGTTTTGGTTTGATTAATACCACTTATTATGAATATGTAAATTATGAGTGTCTTATTATTCACCACTGAGACACCAAGAGTCCTATATAACCAGGTTTCCTACCCTGCATAACCATTTAAATTTCAATTGTCTTTTGTTTATATTGTTGGAGACTAAGCCCAACATGATGCCGGCAAAAAGAATTAGTGGTAAATAACTCTGTAAAGGGCCCAGCTGGCTTGTAAAAGAATTGGTGGTAAACAACTCTAAGAGGCCCAGCTGGCTTGTAATTAGCAAACTGCCTGACCGCGTGACTAAGCTATTTGGCTGCTCATTTGTTGCAATTGGTTGAATGTGTTTGTACTGTATCCCTACTGGTTGTTGTAACAGATATATACCGGGAGTACAGAGAGAGAGATGTAGATGACACTGGTGAGAGGAGACCTTCCTATGCAGGCGGCAGAAACGAGGCAGAGAAGTAGCCACTAGTCAGAGAAGCAGTGGCGGCAGAGACAGAGGAGAGCAGCAGAAAAAGAAAACCTAACATGCAGGCAGTAAGAGAGGAAGAAAAGCCTCAGCAGTAGAAACAGGGACTCTATCTAAAGAGAGAAAATGTGAATAGCCTTGACTCTAAATGTAAAAGCCTCTAGTAAGAGGGGATAAATGTTTTAAGGCCTTGCCTCTGAAAGAGAGAAGGCAGAGAAGGAAGCGCTTGGAGAACTCAGGGCCAGTGGGTTTACTTCATTCCCAGTCAACTGCCGATGAGAGCCGTCTGGTTCCTGCCGGCTGGGACGGGACATAGGTGTGTGTATACACACACACCTATCAGTAATTAAACACTAATCTCTCCTTAATTTACACAGACCTCTTAACACATTCAATTAATTTGGAATTCTACCAATTTTATGTTCCTGAAGTTATTTCTCTTATACCTTCTAACCTGCTCACATCTGAACTGCCTGAGCCTTAGAGTGGCCATGCACTTGCCATCTCAAGACCTTCCTTCAACATTATCCTCAGAATGAAGTGGACCTCTCTCTGATTAGAATTCCTCTTTCTGGATCCCATGTTTTCTTTTTCTTCATTTATTCCCTCATTTTGCAGAGTTCATTTTCTACTTTAATAGTTTCCTAAGAAATAATACAGGGAAGATAAACTTTTTGAAATCTATAATATCTATACCATTACACTTCATTTGATAATTTAAGTATCAAATTCTAGGTTGGAAATTATTATTTCCTGGGGCTGGAGAGGTGGCTCAGTGGTAGAGTGCTTGCCTGGAATGTGCAAGGACCTGGGTTCAATCCCTAGCACCACATACAAAACTAAGTGGAAGACAAACAAAAACCAGGTGAAAAAAAAATTGAGTCTCTTTAAAAAATAATAATAATAAAAATAAAGGAATTATTTTTCCTTTGGATTGAAAGCACTGCTCCATTGTTTCAGTTTGATATTAAAACAACAGATACCACTCTGCTCACAAAAAATGAGATTTCCTATAATAGGAAAAAAACAAAAGAATAGAAAATATAAGAAAAGAATATTAGATTTCTCAAGAGTTCCAAGATCTTATTAAAAGGAGTTTAGGAAAAAGTAGAAAGAAACCAGACAGCAAAAATTAAAGAAATGATACAATTTATTTTCCCAGAGCTTAAGGACCTATGCCCACAGACTGCTCCAGTTTCCTACAACTCTCATGGCATGATAGTTCCAGCCAGGAAGAGCATGTCAGGGAAATCAACACCTTCACTGCAGTTCCTAGAAGGGGCCCAGTGGGATCTATGCAATAAATGCAAAGCAGGCTTACCATAAGTCAATTTAATTTACTACATTGATAGAATAAAGGGATAAAAATCACATGATCATCTCAAAAGAAGCATCTGGAAAAATCCAACACCATTCATGATAAAAATATCCAACAAGCTGGAAATAGAAGAGCAAAGTTCCTCAAACCAATAAAGGGCATCTACAAAAATAATCTACAGGGATGGAGCAGTGGCTCAGCAGTAACAGCACTTTCCTGGCATGTGCAAGATCCCAGGTTCAAACCCTAGCACCACATACACAACTAAGTGTCAGGAAAAATAAAAAAGAAAACAAAAGTTGATTCTATTTCTCTCTCTCAAAAAAAAAAAAAAATACCCTCTATACCCTGTACAGCTAACATCAGAGTTAATGCTGAATTTCCCCCCTTAATTTCAGGAAGAAAGTATGGATATCATTTCCACTACTGTTACTACTATTCTAAAAATTGTAGCCAGTTTAAGGCAAAAGGAAGAAAGAAGGAAGGTAGATTAAAGATAACCAGTTTAGAAGGAATAAGCCAAAATATTTATGTTCAGACAACATTACCAATACATAAAGAATCCCAAGGAATCTGAGCACATACAAAATTAGTTAAGCAAAATGGAAGGATACAAGATTAACATACCAAAGACACTGTATGTTTACTACTAACAACATACAATCTAAAGAGGAAATTGAGAAAATAATTCTACTCCAAATAATATTGAAAAAAATAAAGGCATAAACTTAACAAAAGATGTGAAATTTGTACAATCAAAGCTGAAGAACACTATTGAGAGAAATCATGAGTATCTAAACAAAGATATCCACATTCATGGAGTACAAAGTCATTATTAAGTATCTATTCTCCCCGAATTAATCTATAATTAACTCAATCATTAAAAATAATCGTGTGACTTCAATAAAGAGAGAGGGACAGAGAAAGAAACAACGTTAGTTTTTCACATGGCTTTAGTTGCTCCAACACTTAGTTTAGTTGTGTACGTGGTGCTGGGGTTTGAACCCCGGTTCTCGTGCTTGCCAGGCAAGTGCCGAAACCGCTAAGCCACCACTCCAGCCCCATTTTTTTAAAGAAATGAACAGGCTGATTCTAAAACTTAAATAATGCACCAAGGTCCTTGAATAGTGAAAACAATTATGACAACAAGGAAAGCTGGAAGACTGGCTTACTATGAATCAACATTAATCAAGAAGGGGCTATTGGATTCCAGATCTAAAACTATACTATAGGGCCACAG
>PVKS010035563.1:0-20005 GCA_004027875.1 Aplodontia rufa | reverse complement strand
GATTGCTACTTAAATGAAGGTCAAAAAACATAGAAAAAGAGAAGAAATCAAACTATTGGTACATAACAATGCCTGCAGGAAATGTTGAGTTTTAACTTTTGTTAACTGAAATTAACTTGAAAAAAACAACAGATCTACAACCAACACCCACATATTTTAAATGATGAGGTAGATTTTTTTCCCTATGCAGTAAACAAAAATCCATCTTTCAAATGCTCTTCAAAAAAAGAAAACAAAGTAGTTCCGGTTATAGTCACTTTCACAAAAAAAGACATTTATAAACCATGAGGTGGAAAGGTCATATCAGACAAGATCTGTATCTGAGGTGTTATATGGAGATTCAATAATCAGTCTTGGATCAATCAACTCTCTCCAAAAAACAGTGATCTGAGGAAAAATAAAAAATAGTTTAAGTACTTCATTTTGAAGTCATATAGGATTTTAGTAAGTTAAAATGTTAGGGTACTCAAGTAAAAGTAAATTTCTATTTAGCAGAGTGGTTGGAGATATGGAATAATTTTTTGTTTGTTTTTGGTACCAGGTATTATACCCTGGGGTGCTTTACCTCTAAGCCACATTCCCAGCCCTTTGTATTTTTTATTTTGAGACAGGGTGTCACTTAGTTGCTTAGAGCTTTGCTAAATTGCTGAGGCAGGCCTGGAACTTGAGATCCTCCTGTCTCAGCCTCCCAAGTTGCTGGGATTAGAGGCATATGCCACTAAGCACAGCAGAATTAGAATAATGTGAGTCCCAGTAAATTGAGTTTAATTACAATATAAGAATTAATTTCCCTAAAATGCAGCTAAATTTAACATTAAACCTCTTTTCTTTACAACTGGAGGGTTATGGGGGCTGGGAAGAGGCAGTAGGAATAGGAGGTTACAAGTGCCAAAAGATTTCCCCTGAGGACAGGTGGCCTGCAGACCTCCTGAGAGCTAGATGTGGCCCAAGGGGGTATCAATAGGCAGCCTGTGACTTTCTCTTCAGCTTTCTACTTCTTATCCTGTGCTGCCTGAGAATAGGAACTACACCTTAACCCAAAAAGTGAAACCTGGTCACATAAATGAATACTGGGAACCATGTAGTGTCAAAAAACAGTAATTACGGGCTTTGCATTTGACTTCAAGCCTTTGTTTAAAGGGCATAGGGAAAAAAAGCCCAAAGGTTTATTTTCCAATGCAGTCTTCCAGGAATACATTTTAAGAAAAAAAGAGGGAGCTCATATATTGCAAATAAAGAAATAAAGACTGGGCCAAATCTGCCAATCCTACCACAATCCTAAAAATGCATTTTTTATTAGATGTATATAGAGATACAATTGAGGGGGAAATATTATCAAACCATCAATAACCAATGTATATATACTTAGTTATCCAGGGGTAATGCCAAATCATGGATGCCCAGCTTGGGTTTCCCCCAGAAGAACTCTTGCATGAAATGGGTATCTCATGGAGGAATGACATCTGCTTCTGAGATGGTTCCCCCATATTCCCACTCTCCAGTCTCCTAGGAGTTCTTCATACTCCCTCCCACCATCCCCCTTCCTACGCCTCCAAGTAACCTAGGGAGCCATCCCCCTTTTGTGTTGAGAATCATACAATTTGAAGTTATTGTTAGGTTAACTGTCTAACCTACTGCTTCCCCATGTATTCTAGCTTCCACAAATGAGAGATACCATTCGGCCCTTGAGTCTCTGAGATTGGGATACTTCACTCAGCATAATTCTTTCTATCTCCATCCATTTGCCTGCAAATGCCATAATATCGTCTTCTCTAATGGCCGAGTAGAATTCCATTATATATATGTACCAAAGTTTTTGTATCCACTCATCGAGTGAGGGGCATCTGGGTTGGTTCCATAGTCTGGCTATAGTAAATTGAGCTGCTATAAACCTTGATGAAGCCATATCACTATAATATGCTGATTCTAACTCTTTTGGGAAAATACTCAGGAGTGGGATAGCTGGGTCGTAAGGTGGTTCCATCCTTAATTTTTTGAGGATTCTCCACACTGCTTTCCATAGTGGCTGAACCAGTTTGCAGTCCCATCAGCAGTGTAACAGTGTTCCTCTTTTCCCACAGCCCCTCCAGCATCTGTTATTGTTAGAATTTTTCACTAAAAATGCATTTTTTTAAATCAATTCATCCACCTAAAAAACATAGAGTCTGGAAAACATAATCTGGTTAGAGCTTCTACTAGTTTACATTTCAGATGAAATATGAATTTTCAATACTGAAACTTCCATAATAAAATTCACAACATTCCAAATACAAGGATTTTAAGAAAGCATTTTCTTCAGTGAGTCTGGTCACAAGGATATAATCATTTGTGAAAATTGTTTAGGCTATACATTTATGTACACTTTTATGAATTCTATATGCCAACAAAAAGTTTCTTAAGTATGCTTTCTTCTACTGGAATTCCTATATAACCATAATTGTAAGCAATTCCACAGTCTTAAGCAAGAGTTTCTTGTTTGGGCATCTTGTCATACAAGCTCTTGAGGTTCATGATGGTACCTGATTTGGCCTGGCACTTGTATCTGCCACCCAACAGGAAAGACTAGATGCCCCCAGGACCTAGTGCCTTCGTGGCTTTAATATAAGCAGTTTGGGAAGCTACAATGTCACCTTCCACACTCCACATTACCAGTCAAAAGCAACGGAAGAGGAGAAGCATGCCTACCCTCCTTTCCTGTGTCACAGCGTACTCCACTACCTCAGTTCCATTTTCATTGTGATAAACCAAATCAAATTTCCCAGGTTCTTTCAAGGCTGAAACCAGAAGGTAGGGAGGAAAGTCAGTAAGTTATTTCTCAACAGTTAAAATGTTCCTCTACAGGGAATTTCTATAATTGGGAAAACAGGCACAAATAAACTGTCAACTGATGTACAGGCTGGGTGTGTGCAAGAGAGCGTGGAGTGCTCCTCAAGAGGACCCTGAGAGAAATGGTGCCACATGCCTTGTGGCCATTTATCAGATAAAAGTTTTCCTTTATCAGAAAGAAACGAGCTGCAGGAACTGTCACTAGTTGTCCAAGAATTGAGTGTGGAACCATAAGATGATCCAAAAAATAACTTCTATGTTCCAACAAGGGAAGGTGACATGAAATCATATATACCCACGATTTGCTTTTGCACAGGCAGATTTCAGGCTCCCACAAGAGTAAGGGACTAGAAAAAAAGTCCTGCAAGCTGAAGCCATACAAACTATCTTAACAATCCATGGGGAAAATTACTATTATTTTGAAAAATCTTAAAATTTTTCATCAAAACATAAAAAACCACTGGGTGCAGTGGCACACACCTTTAATCCCAGCAGTTTAGGAGGCTGAGGAAGGAGGACTGCAAGTTCAAAGCCAGCCTCAGCAACTTAATGAAGCCCTAAACAACTTAGCGAGAACCTGTCTCAAAATAAAATATAAAAAGGGCTGGGGTTGTGGCTCAGTGGTTAAGTACTTGTGGGTTTGATCCCTGGCACCAAAAAATAAAATAAAAAACCCTCACTATGTAGGGTAACAAAAATAATAATACTAAAACATTTACATAGCACACTTTAATTTAAAACATTAGAACCTCAGAAAGCTAGCTTTCTTTTTTTTTTTTTTTTCTTGGTACCAGGGATTAATCCCAGGGATGCTTTACCATTAAGTCACATCCCCCAGTCTTTTTTCTATTTTATTTTGAGACAGGGTCTTGCTAAGTTGCTTAGGGCCTTGCTAAGTTGCTAAGGCAGGCTTTGATCTTAAAATCCTCCTGCCTCAGCCTCCCAAATTGCTGGGATTACAAGCATATGCCACCATGTCCAGTGGAATTTTGAATCTTTTATTACTGTTTTATTGAAAGAAAAACCAATTAATTACTTTAGATTCTACTAAAGACAGTCATCTCCCCTGCTCTCTGGTTAGGGACCCCTGAAACATAATACAGGTTAAGCTCTATATGGTAAAAGCCCTCTTATTCCAAAACCAATAATGGGTGGGTTTAATCAGGACAAAGTAGGGAACCACTTACAATGATATGCAATTGACTAAGTCATGCAAAGCCCTGGGTCTGATCTCTAGCACTACCAAAAAAATAAAATAAAACTTGACAATGTATATATACACACACATATTTTAGGCATTTTATTTTGCCAGTCTTTCTTTTTTTTTTTTTTTTTTTTTAAGAGAGAGAGGAACAGTGAGAGAGAGAATCAATTTTATTTAGTTTCTCATATGGCTTTTTCGTTGCTCTGACACTTCGTTGTATAAGTGGTGCTGGGGTTCTAACCTGGGTTCTCCCACATGCCAGGCAAGCACCGTAACTGCTGAACCACCACTCCCGACCTTTGCCAATCTTTTTAAAAGAGAGCTAAGTACATCTCAAGTTTACTGAATAAAGACATCCTTTTTTTTATATATCTTTCTTTTATAAACCATATCCCTAATGCAATGCATACCATTTCCAATTTAGGATTTTTTTTAAAGTGACGTAAGAATGCAAAACTTTGCAAGGCAATCCAAGGGCAGAATCATCCCAGATTTTTACCAAATTCCTCCCAATCTTTTATAGTTGACCTACCCACACATAATTTAATAGCATTTTTTCAGTAATGCTAAGTCAGCATTTAATTTAGGTTTCCTAGGAAAAATTCTTCTTGGAATCAATTTTCACCAATTCATATAATCTTTTATGGAAGTACACAAATACAATGATAAGAACAAGTAACCCATCATCTTTAAGAACCAATCCAATATATCTTAGACACAATCCAAGGAGTGTAGGCCCCTAGGGCTGCAGGTACTGACAGGGAGTGGCGAACACTAGTCAGTTGTGGGTGCCAGGATAAGTAGAGGTCAGTGAAGAGAACATCTCTATATACAGACACTACTCATAAGCCAAAGAGTTTTAATTTTCAAATTCATTTCTAAAAGACTCACCAGGTAAGGATGAAAGAATTTCTATATCTACTTGCTGGGTCTCTGGATTGTGGCTTAATATTTTTCCTTCCTTTCAAAAGCAAAATCCACAAGTCAAAAATCAACATGTAAAACAACATTGTGAATATACTATAAACCACTGAACTGTACAATTTAAAATGGTTAAAATGGCAAATTTTGTGTGATTTGAATTTTATCACAAAATGTGTTAAAATAAATCAACATGTGGGGGAAATAAAAACAGCATACTTTTTCTCTCACTGACCCTGTTAAAAAAAAAAGAGAGAGAAAGAGAAAGAGAAAGAAAGAGAGAGAGAGAGAGAGAGAGAGAGAGAGAGAGGGAAACAGGCTAGGATGATGTATTCAAGTGGAACTGGCCATGCCAGCCTTCACTGGGAGAGGTCACCTATACCCCTGTGGCGCTGCTCCTGTTCCTGATGCTGTTAGAGCCATCCTAACAGGTGAGCACAGCCCCCAAGCTAAAATACTTTGTTACTGACAAGTTTACAATTTCCTTCCTATCAGGTCTCTCAGATTTGGGAGATGGTTTTCAAAGGTATCAAGAAAAGGTACTGCTCTAGGCCTGCTGGTGAGCAATGATGAGACAACAGGCAGTGTCTGCCTCGCATTGCAAAGTCAACCCTAGCACCACAAAAAATATAAATAATCATTGTCTGCTTGAGAGCTATTTATTATTTTTCTTCAAAATTTACAATGAGGGAGTGGATATTTAAATAAGTTTATATGTCTAAACCAGTTAGAAAAAAGCAACAACAACAACAACAACAAAAAAAAAAAACCTCAAGCTCAGGGCTAGGGTGTAGCTCAGAGGTACAGTACTCACCCAGAATGTGCCAGGTCCTGAGTCTGACCCCCTCCCCACACAAATTAAAAAAAAAAAATCAAGCTTATGATCTTCATTTTCTGTTCTTCCCAAATAAGGAAAATAACACTGGGAGACTTAATAGTTATGCTTTAAAATAGTGTGCACTTTGATATTAATTTCACCTTCTACTTTATAACTAATGAAAAAAAAACCCTGTATTATCCAAGCAAGTAGTATTAACTCTAACTTTAATCTTATTAGTATATTAACAATTTCATTTATAAAAAAATTTTTAGAGACAGAATCTCACTATGTTGCCCATGCTGGCCCTGAACTCCTGGGCTCAAGCCATCTTTCTCTACCTTAGCCCTCCGAGCCCCTGGGATCATGGACACAGGCCAACATGTCCAGCTAATTTTTTTTTTCCCTTAAAGAAAGAGGGACAGTGAGAGAGAAAGAATCAATTTTTATTTTTTTAGTTTTTCAGGTGACCTTCGTTGCTCCAACACTTTGTTGTGTATGTGATGCTGGGATTCAAACCTGGGTCCTCAAGCATGCCAGGCAAGCACCCTAACTGCTGAGCCACCACTCCAGCCCCATTTTTTTTTTTTCTTTTTAAGAGCGAGAGAGAGGGAGAGAGAAAGTGAGAATTTTATTTATTTTTTCATCTGGCCTGTGTTTCTCAGACACTTAGTTGTATAAGTAGTACTGGGGTGTGAACCTGGGTCCTTGCGCATGCCAGGCAAGCAATCTGATCGCTAAGCCACCACTCCAGCCCTGACAATTATTTTTTTTTTTTTTTTAAAGAGAGAGGGACAGTGAGAGAGACAGAGAAAGAAACAACTTTATTTAGTTTTTCACATGGCCTTAGTTGCTCTAACACTTAGTTGTGTACGTGGTGCTGGGGTTTGAACCCTGGTCCTCGTGCTTGCCAGGCAAGCACCCAAACCGCTGAGCCACCGCTCCAGCCTCCTGACAATTATTTTTAAATAATCAACTTACCTTATAGTCTGAGACATCAGGAGAGTAATCAGATGTTAGTTCCAAGAGCTAAAAAAGAAGAAAAAAACCCTACAAGTACACAAGCCCCCTTTATCCTCTTGCATTCCCATGACTCCTTCCTCTTACCAATCTGTACCCTAAGAAAACATGCAGTTCCCACCCTCCCCAGTCTGAGGCCCCACCATGAAACTGTGACAACACGGGAGTTCCAGAGAGAAGGGTTATTATATTTTTAACATTTGGAAGGGGAGCTAAACCGCTTTTGTCATAATTGTTGCTGTTTTAAAATATACCTTAAATGCAATCTTCTCTCCAACTTGAGGGGCAGCTGCTAACAGTGGTAATAAACTATAATCCTTCTTGTGTATCTCTACTGGATTCTGAAAAACAGTATTAATCATGTGACTTCATTAGTGGTGAGAAAATGGGAGCCCATGATATGGAGTCCACATACTGCAGAAAGAAACAGGAAGTCAACTCACAATAAATAATACTTACCTGGATAATAGTAGATGAATTTGTTACTATCTCACTTAATTGCTGCTGCTTCTGATATTCAGCATTAGTATTTAAAACACAGGAAACAGCATGCCCTCGTCCTCGACCTCTCCCTCGTATGCCCCGACCCCTCGCTCCCTTCCAAGAAAGAAGGTCCTCTCCTCTTCCCCATCCTCTCCCTGAACTGGTGGGGAGACACACACTGGAAGGAGAACCAAGAGCCTGTTTGCTAGTATGTGAGTCCAATAGCTTCCACCCTATAACATTTGGAGTCTGCACTGCTGGCCCCGGACCTGGACAGCCCCGTCCTGAAAAGAGGCCTACTGTCTTTAAGAGCCCTGCAGCACACTCCGGGGTGTTCTTGGACACCGTGCATCGGTCATCTGACTCTGAACTAGAGTCTGAACTAGAAGATGAAGCTCTGGGGATCTTGCCCTTGCTGGTGGTGATGGCAGCTTTTACAACCAGTTTATTTGCAGCTGTATTTTTTGTAGAGGATCCTTCTTTTGGTAACTCAGTTGCCAGTTTCTCTGCAGAATTTCCAGCTTCCAATATGGCATTGTTGATAACATCACTGGTGGAATCATGACAAGACTCAGACTCCGAGGAGGTATTAGGGCTGTCTTTTGAACACATGCCTCCCCCGACTTTCCTTTTGCCTTTCACAAGGCTGTTTTTAGGAGAACCTTTTGGAGGATTACACTTCTGGGTGATCCACTCTTTTGATGTCTGTGCTTTAGGACACTTGGGATTCTTGGTTTGCTTTTTATGTTCATTTTTCTCCTTTTTCTTTGGTGACTTCCTTCTATTCTCTTCCTCATCACCATCCACTATGCTACATGTTGCTTTATTTTTCCTCTTGCCTCTTCTCCTCCCAGCTGGATCTGTGATCACTTTTGGTTCCAAATCCAACACCCTCTCATTATTACTACTGTTCTCTTGCCTCTTCCACTGCTTCTTGCAAGATCTGTAACCTAGTTCTGTTTCTTCTTCATCCTCCGATTTAAAAGTCCGCTTCTTCGCTTTTCTAGGTGATAGAGGAGTCTCATCACCATTACTGACTACTACAGAATTCTCAGGAATTTCTCTCTCTTCTAACTTAACTCTGTCAAAAGAACAAGAGAGAAAGCTAGAGTGAGCAATTCGTACGCACATCTCCAGGATGTAGTTATATACTGACATGAGTTTTCAAACTATCACTACCAGAAGAAAAAACTGTCACACTGCTTAAGGAAAAAAAGACTTTTTTTTTGACAAAAAGGCCTACATATATAGCATCTCTTAAGGTCAACTTTCATATGCTAGTTTTACTCATTGAATATCCATGTTTCCCAAGCATTTTCTATACATTTCTCTGATTAAAAAACCATCACAAAGTAGGTATTTTTACAAGCCACACAATTTTGGCTCACAATCCACAGCTGATAAGCATATGTTGTAGAAAGGGAATTCAAACCTGTCACCTTTAAAATCCACAACCTTTCACTACATGTGTGTTACCTACCCTACAAGGTGATAATGCTAATTTATCCATTTTATTTAAAAATGAGTTGCTTTTTTTAAAAATGAGATTTTATTTTTAACAGCCAAAACATGGAATCAACCTAGGTGTCCATCAACAGATAAGTGGATAAGGAAGATGTGATATGTATGTATGTGTGTGTGTGTGTGTATAATGGAATATTATTCAGCCATAAAAGGAATGCAATTCCTTCATTTGCAGAAACATGAATGGAACTAAAGGACATTAGGTTAAGTAAAATAACTCACCTACAGAAAGACAAATATGTATTTTCACATTTGGAAGCTAAAAATTTGATCTCAAAGAAATAAAAAATAAAATAGTGCTTACTAGAGCCTGGGAAGAATATGGGGGAGAGAGGGAACACGGGTATTATTGGATAGAAAGAATAGCTTCTAGGGGTTGGGGATTTAGCTCAGTGGCAGAGCGCTTGCCTAGCATGCACAAGGCCCCGAGTTCGGTCCTCAGCCCTGAAAAAAAAAAGAAAGAATAGCTTCTAACGTTCTATAGCACCATACGATAACTATGGTTGACAATTAACTGAATTGAATATTTCCAAGTAGCTTCTAGGATTTTGAATGTTCTTAACACAAAGAAATGACATATGTCTAAAGTGATAGATATTCTAGGTACTGATCCGATCATTATACAATATCACACTGTACCCTATAAATATGTACAATAATAGTCAATTATAAAATAAAAATAAAAATACACTTAAAAATAATAATAAGTAAAATGAGATTTAAAATTTTTTTGTTTAAATTCAGGGAAATACTACCAATTTATGGATAGTGACATATACCCATAAAATTGCATGACAGTTTGTGATGGTTCTTTTTTTTTTCAGTATCCAAATGAGCTATTATATAGTCAAAGTATGCCTGGCCCAGAGCAAGTGCTATTTACGTGTTAGTTCTAATTTTCATTAATATAATGAATGCTGTTAGTCCTTCAAAGGAGATATTGGTGGATTTTTGATGAACTTGTCTCATCAACTGAAAAAGAAATTCAACAAGGAAGGTGAAAGGGGGAAGCTTCACTGCTCTGGGTCCCATGAGTTTCATGTAGCCTCCCTCCTTCCTGGCTGCTGCTGACAGCAGCCACACTGTCACCCTCAGAGCGGTAAAGTTACCTGACTAAAAAAACGCACACAGCTCGTGAGTCACAGAGTGATAGACACTTCAGAGAGGCTCGCTTGATATCTAAGGAGCCACAAACTACACTAGAGAACCCATCTCTAACATTTATTTGAATGCCACAGACAGTTAAGAGAGAGAGAAGAATGCACTTTTGTTTCCTCACAGAATGGCTTTAGCAGAAAGCTCTCTCTTCCACCAGGAAGAGAGGTTTTGCTGCAGCCAAACCTCTGTAAAACCCTCTTCAGGGGCTGTTATGAGCTCAACTGTGGCCTGTTAAAGTTCACATGTAGAAGCCCTAAATCCCAGTACCTCACATGACTATATATGGAGATAGGGCTTTTAAAGAGGTGATCAGTTCAGATGATGCCATTAGGGTGGATCCTAATCCAATCTGACGGGGTCCTTAGAGGAAATTTGGACAAAGAAACACTAGGAATGCACACACAGAGAGAAAAGACCAGAAGGCAGCCTTCCACAAATCAATGAGAGAGGCCTTAGAAGAAACCAAACCTGCCATACTAGGAGAAATTTTTGTTGTTTAAGTCACCCATCTGTGGTATTTTCTCACAACAGCAAACTAACACTGGGAGTTCCAAGCAAATGGGAGCACTTGCTCTTCCCAGAGGACCTAAAGACCATCTTCAGGAGCTGTCAGCAGCCTGGGTGCAGATGTCAAGTCAGATTTCTGGGGCTTAAGAAAGAATGAGTTATGAGGAAAAGTCAGTGGCATACAGGTGAGACAGTTTTAGATGAGATAGTAAAATGGCTAAGTAGTCAGGACCAGGGGCCCTATTCAATCACACCTAGAAGCTGGCCAGTAGAGTGATTGACAGGTATGCTCAGGGCCCTTATATGCAAAAAAAAAAATGAGGCTCACCAGTGGGAGCAACTCCTTTGTCCCAGAGGCAGGAAAACTAAGAAGTGGGGGTAGATGCAGGTGGGAACTAGCACTAAATTGCCACCTGTTTTACATAAACTTTAACGAATGATGTTGATGCTCAATTTGTTTTTTGTTTTTGTTTTTAAAGAGAGAGAGGGACGATGAGAGAGAGAGAGAAAGAGAAAGAATCAATTTTATTTAGTTTTTCATGTGGCTTTGTTGCTCTGAGACCTCGTTGTGTCCATGGTGCTGGGGTTTGAACTCGAGTACTTGCGCATGCCGGACAAGCACCATAACCACTGAGCACCCGCTCCAGCCCTGATGCACAGTTTCAATGCCTGTTTTATATAGATTTTAACCAATGATGATCGTCTTTTTCTCAATGCCTGCTTTACATGCATCTTAATCAAGGCTCATACCCAAACCAATATAATCCCTGGCCTAACCTACATTAGACGGTATTCTGCTTCCAGATACCCCTCTGCCTTGTGGAGTCTCTGCGCTCCTTCCTTAAATAAATGCTACTCCTTTTACTCTTCCCTTCTGTGGCTGTCCGTAGATTTTATTCTTCAAATTTGCGAGACAAGAACCCAGAAGATTGGCGCTGAATTCCCGGGGTGAATTTCCACACCAAGAGCTGCAATGCACCACCCAACAGTGGTGGGGAAAAGCCCCAGCTCTTAGCTGAGGAACTGCTAACACTATTTCAGCTGCAGAAATCTGCAGCCAGTTCAAATTCCCAGTTTTAACTGGGAATCACTGCAAACACTAGAAACGGGCTAATTTGGCTGCTGGACTCTGTAGTCAACCCAAACTCCATTCACCAAAGGAAGCAGAGAATCCGGCCTCATCTTGTAAGATGTATGTCTTTTCTGTCAAACTTGAAAGATTGTGATGTATAATCTACTACCTCCATTTTAGATTCCCCCTCCCCCTTTGAAGATAGTAACTCCCTCACCTGTGCCCGCCCACCTCTTTCCAAGGACCCCTTCCAGTACCCAGCCATCTTCTTCCAGCGAACATGGAATCCCTACTACCCCCGCCACGGGTGCGGTGACCCCCACCCCCATTATCGCCCAGTCGCCACCTACTTCCTCTTGCACCTGCCTCCACTTAGCCCTTCAGCCGAAGTAAAATTTCTGCCTTGCTCACCCACACCCGACCATGTGTTTGATTTCATTTATAACAATATCAAAACCCCAGAATCACTATCGCACTGCACTTGGGAATATACGTTGGTATAACTATTCAATCTAATTGCCTGAATTCCACAAGAAGAAAGTATTCAGAAGCACAAAGCTACTTATTTTTGTCTACTCCAACAATATTAGGTACTTCTGACAAAAGAGAATGTTTTCTTCCCTGGCTCTGAAAAAAAAAAGTGAATTTGGTAGGGGAAGACAATGATTGGGGAGCATGATACAGAAAAACCACAATGTTCCCAAATTTAGTTGTTTTTTTATCCTACAGGCCAATCCGATTCAATGTTGAAGCCAACTATTGAAGTACTGCCCCTCACTCTGCCGGTGGTGTTGGTTACTTTGCCCATGCTAAGCAAATGCTCTACCACTGAAACATTACCAGCCCCTGCAGAGCATTTCTTGCCATATGAATTGTGCATCTGAGGCATTTAGAAGGAATTTGCCTGCAGGTGTGCTGTAATTATTACTTGTAACAGCTTTCACATTTTTGATGGTAGCATCATTATAAAGAATGTAATTCCCAGATGATTAATACTGTACTTAGCTAGCAATAAATTATTAAATCATTAGGCAGGTGGCAGTTCAGAAACTAAATAGGAGATACAGTCCTCACAACTTAACATTTAAACAGTCCCTAACTTACAGAGCAAACGGCGGCCTATTTCAGTCAACAAAAAGGGAAAAGAACACCTTTTGAGATTTGGGCTATTTCAAACTGTTATTTGAAACTGGTGAACATTCCAATAAATCACAGGATTCCTGGTGCAAGAGACACTCAAAGATGTGATCACTGTTTCAAATTAAATCCCCTGATGTTCTGAAGAAATCTTATGAATCTGACATGCTTTGGGGAAAGCATTATCCAACAAAAAAAGAGGATGTAGCCTGGTGCACAAGTCTGGAATTCACTGTATCTTAAGCTTAAGGGGTTGAGGGTGACAAATCAGTCCAAGATATGGATCTGACCTGGAATGAACGCATCTCACTACCTTACTGAGAGGAGGTATTGGCAATTCATACTAAATCGCACCTGGATACCCACCTCAGTATCTTTTAAAAAAAAAAAATTCCAAAAGCATAATTTAAATAATTTTTGTGTGCTCCAGTGCAGAAAGAAAAGGTCAAGAGCCTGCTTAGGTGAACCAAAAACGCCTGGCGCGTTGGTTACAGCGCTTGCCTGGCACGAGCGAGGGCCCGGGTTCAAATCCCAGGACCACGATGCAACGAGGTGTGGAAGCAATGAAAGCCACATGAAAAACTAAATAAAACTGATTCTCTTTCCCTCTCTCTCTCTTAAAAAATTTAAAAAATTAAAAACGCCTGGAGAAAGTCTGTCGCCCACCACTAGTCTCAGCGGATACTGCAAAGGAACAACCCGAGCGTTGGGAAGAAAACGCGAAGGTTCCTCTCCGCCTGGTCTCCTGGCAGATGACCCTGGGAACAGCCCAGGGAAGGCCAGGCCTCCGCACAGTCGCACTCAGCGCACCAAACAGCGCCCGGCTGGGAGCGGATTCCCTAGTCCAGGCTGGAAGAAGCACCGCCCCTTCATTAGCATGAGAACCGGTCCAAGTTTAGTCCACCTGTACCGCGGGAGCACTCAGGAGAACGAAGACAGTGAGGATGCAGACTCCGCAGCCCCATCCTTGACTAGCTCAGCCAGGATCTCCTGCTGCATTTCTTTTTAGCCTCACCCTACCCGGGTCAGCAGCGACCCCGGCGTGCGCACGCGCGTCCCCGGCCCGCCGCCCCCCGACCCAGCCACCGCCGCTTCCCCGCGCCGCGCGCACCTGAGGCAGTCGTTGTCTCTCACCAGGCGCGCGCTCTCGGTCGGAGGCAAGAGCCCCCCATCCAGGTAGAGGCCTAGGAGAGCCCCAGAACTGAAGCCGAATCGCTGGCGGATGAGACTGATGAGATCCGTGACGACTCGGCATCTGTTCAGGTCGACCAGAAGCCAGAAAGCCGTGCAGTGCGGGGTAGCTGGAGGCGGGTAGTCAAATTGAAGCCGTAGCCTAACCGTCTCGGAGGCTGCCATCTTGCTCTAGCTCAACGGAAGCCGAGAGAGACCACAGGGCAACGCAGAAGCGTGCTGGAGCGCCCCCCCCCCCAGGGCTGCTAACGTGTGCCACCTACGGGTGGAAGGTGGGTATTACAGGCTCGTGCACCGCGCGAGAACTCCGATCCGAACATGATTCTGTGCGGACTTTTCACGACAAGCTCTAGGGATGAGTGTACATGAAATCCTTTATTCTTTTCCTGCCCATCACTGCGTAGGGTTCGAATTTAGGCAAGTGACTTCTAGAAATGGCTAAGATAGGGCTGGAGCGGCTACGGCGCTTGCCTGGCATGCGCAAGTACACGGGTTCAAACCCCAGCACCCACGTACACAGCTAAGTGTCGGAGCAATGAAAGTCATGGGAAAAACTCAATAAAAATTGTTTCTCTCTCCCTCTGTCTCTCTCTCACTGTCCTTCTCTCTTTAAAAAAAAAAGGAAATGGCTAAGATATTTGCTCATATAAGTAAAAGAAGTTTTTAAAAAGTTTCTTTGAACAGTTCTTCAAAGTTAAAAAGGATGTAATTCCTAGTGTATTGTCAATATTGATATTTAAAAATAAAACCATTAATCACTTTTCTACATGCATCCAGTGGATACAAATACAGTAGCTGTATCCACCACCATCGGTATTCTAAAATAGAGAAAATCCTAATATTTACTTTTTGTTAGTAAATCACAAATTTTAAATAATTCTTTTTTATTTCATGAATTATAATTTCCCGGGGCTGGAGCGGTGGCTCAGCGGTTTTGGCGCTTGCCTGGCAAGCACGAGGACCCGGGTTCAAACCCCAGCACCACATACACAACTATGTGTTGGAGTAACAAAGGCCATGTGAAAAACTAAATAAAGTTGTTTCTCTCTTTCTCTGTCTCTCTCACTGTCCCTCTCTCTTTAAAAAAAAAAAATTATAATTTCTGTTTCTGTCATCATGTATATGATTTTGTGGAAGATATGGATTATGAACTATTACCCTTATTCAACGGTACCCTTATTACAAAACCCAGGTTTCAGAGAAGTAACTTCCCCCAAAGTCACTAGGTTAATAAATACCAGATACCTGGCAGTCTTTAGGTATATTTTTTAATTATTTTATTTATTTATTTATTTATTTTTGTACCAGGGTTTGAACCCAGAGGCTCTTAAAGACTGAGCCAGATCCCCAGCCCTTTTTATTTTTTTAATTTTGAGACAGGATCTTACTACATTGCTTAGGGTCTTGCAAAGTTGTTAAGACTGGCTTTGACCTTGTGTTCCCCCGCCTCAGCTTCCTGAGCCTCTGGGATTACAGACACTCGCCCTGGTGCCCAGTTTAGATACTTTTTTATTTTTATTTTTTTAAGGTTTCTGCTCTTGGGATTCTAGTGCACTAGGTCTTCTGGATTAAATTAGCATTAATATTATTATTGATATACATTGTTCAAAATAACATAAAAGAGCACATATAAACTGGCACAGTGGCCCACACCCGTCATCCCAGCTACTCCAGAGGCTGAGGCAGGAGGATTGCAAATTTAAGGACAGTCTGGACAATTTAGTAAAAACTTGTCTCAAATGTGTGTGTGTGTATGTGTGTGTGTGTGTGTGTGTGTGTGTGTGTGTGTATAAAGGTTTGGGATTGTAACTCAGTGATAGAGCACTTGCCCAGGATGGCTGAGGTCCTGGACTTCATCTCCAGCACCACGTACACACTTGCACATACACAGAACATGATTATACGTAATTGATCCATAAGTATTAAACAGGGACAGTAAAATAGATATGGAAATGTACCTCAATGCAATAGATGGGGTCTTGTGTTTTTTTTAAAAAATTAGTCCAAGTTTTCATAGATGAATATTACTAAATGAAACAGCTCCAAATTAATTCTGGATCTATTTTTTGTTGTTGCTTTTATAGATTAAAATCCTGAGAAAACTTGTTCAGATAATTAAAAGAATAGAAGGACTTGAGTTTTTGACAATATCACTTAATTCCTTACACTCTTTCCAAGTTGCATACTAAAATCCCCTAGAGCTTTATGTTAAAAATTATTTTCTGCTGGGAGTGGTGGTGCACATCTGTAATCCCAGCAACTCAGGAGGTGGAGGCCTGCCTGGGCAACTAGGTGTAGACCCTGTTTCAAAATAAAAATAAAAAGGACTGGGGGTGTAACTCAGTGGTAGAGCACCCCTGGGTTCAATCTCTAGTGCCAAAAAGAAAAAGATGTTCAGCCCTCCAGTAACTCACGTTCTTGTTCTATGATGTTGTTTTTGTTTTGTTTTGTTTTTGGTATCAGGGATTGAACCCAAGGACACTTAACAACAGAGCCACTTCCCCCAGCCTTTTTATTTTTTTTATTTTGAGACAGGGTCCTGCTAAGTTGCTTAGGCTTTGCTAAATTGCTGAGGCTAGCTTTGAACTTGGGGTCCTTCTGTGTCAGCTTCCTGAGCAACTGAGATTACAGGTGTGCCACCACACCCAGCTCCACAATGTTAAAAACAAAGAATTGGGAATCACCTGACTTTTTCAAAAAGGAGTTATTTACTCAGCTATTCACTTTCTATCTGGAAGGTTCTACTGAGACTTAAGTGATAGTTACATTACTCACTGTTATATTTAGAAGTGCTTGGTTTACACATCCAAAACTAGATGAAATTGGAGTAAAAATGGCAATTTTATTAAAATGAGGATTATAGTGTTTATATCATCCCATTGGCTATGATCAAAGACCTGTATGTTCATGACAGGTGGACGTAGAGACATTTGTGAGCTCTTATATAGAGATTTATTAACAATTTAAACTCATAGCCAAAATCAATTATATTTACAAATAGGAATTCACAGAACCAGAAGACCATATCAATGTCTAAGAAAGAAGAGTTAATCCCAATAGATGAAGATGTTCAAGACACTACTAGATTTTGTGTATCAATGATTGCTGCTGATGCATTATTTACAGTAGATTCCAGTACGTATTCGCTTAACGTTCATCTAAATTTACTTCCTGATAGAAATAAAGATAAAGGCAGCGGGTGCTAGTGAAGTTTTGGAGATGAAGAGGGAGGGATGCTTCTCTTTGGGGAGAACAGCAAACAGCACAGAGGCACTTTCTCAGTAATCAGCTTTAGGAAAGAGCCCCGCTGAGAAAAGGGGAAGGGCAACCTGAGTCCCTTAAAACCATCTGTGCAGCTGGGTATGGTGGCACATGCTGGTAGTCTCAGCCGCTCGGGAGGTTGAAGCAGAAGGATCCCTCGATTCCAAGAATTTGAGACCAACTTGGGCTGAACACAGCAAGACCTCATCTCAAAAACAAAATAGGCAAACAAAAGCATCCATGCCTTTTTCCCTTAAAGTGTTTGAAGTGCTGGGATGTGGCTCCGTGAGAAAGCACACGCTAGCATACATGAGGCTCTGGGTTGTCCCCAGCAGCAGTTGTCATCCCTGATGACTGCCAACCCATAACATGGAAAATTAGCTAAGCAGTGGTGGCTTCTTAGTGCTGGCCTATTTCTGTTTCCTTCCATAGGTAAAATAACATGATTTCTCCCTACCTTGGGACCTCCAAGAAAGACAAAAGAAGGATCTAAGCTATACTTTTCAAAAAGAGAACTAAAATGTCATCATTTTTTTTAAGTTGGGTAGCATATGCCTAATTCTTTATACTTATCTGCATTTTGGAATATTAATGATTGCAGAAAAATCTAAATTTTTAGGATAAAATATACACCATCTATTTCATGTCAAATGATTGCTTAGATGCTTGTAAAGAGTTGTCTGGCAATATTTGACTAAAATATAAATGCAATTCCACATCTAGGCATTTATCAGAAGAGAGTAACAAACACCTGTGCAATGATTATGATAACATTGTTTGTTATAGGAAGTTACCAGAAACAAAAGAAATACCTGTGTTGGTCATCTTTCTTGTGCTGTGACAAAGAAGACTATGTAGAAGCAGGAAATTTTTATTTTGGCTCATGTTTTCAGGGGGATCAGTCTATCATTTTGGGGCCTGCAGTGAGACAGAACACCATGGCAGGGAATGCGTGGTGGAGCAGAGCTCACCTCATGGCAGCTGAGAAGCAGAGGGGCAGAGGAAGGGGCCAGCATCCCAACATCTTCAAGGCTGGCCTCAGTGACCTGACTTCCTTCCACTAGTCCCACCTCCTAAAGGTTCTGCTACCTCCCCATAGCACCACAGGGTGCATTTAAGACCCAAACCATAACAATGTCCATCAGTAAAGATTGGATTGGGGGCTGGAGAGGTGGCTTATCGGTTATGGCACTTACCTGGCATGCGCAAGTACGAGAGTTCAAACCCCAACACCACATACACAACAAAGTCTTGGAGCACTGAGGCCCACATGAAAAACTAAATAAGAATGATTCTCTCTCTCTCTTTCCCTCTTTCTAAAAAATAAAATAAAATAAAGATTGGATTGAACAAATTAGTGTATATCTATACAATGGTTGTATAGAATTCCACTGTTCAGATAGATACACCATTATTTTTCTAATTCAGCATTCCAGTGAGCAACTCTCCATACAAGAAAGTAGCTTTCTACAACATTAGCTTCCCTGTTTCCAGGTGTGCATTGAGAGAAAGCCAGTGTCCTTCAAGATAATACGGATCTGGATATTCCAGTCCAGATTTACTCTCATTGTTCCGTTAACTTGGCTAGGTTTTGGGGAACAAAATGTGGGCACTCAGGGACAAGGTGTTTCACCGTCCCCCTTTCCTTTAAGGATAGTATACCTTACCTGTATCTTTATCACTGCTGACTAAACCTGCTCCATGACTTAAAAAATATAAAAAGTATATAATAATGATTGTAGCCTGTTATGGTTTGGATATAGGGTATCTCCTGCCTCCCCCCCCCAAAAAAAAAAAACTCATGTTAATGCAGGAATGTTCAGAGCTGAAACAATTGGATTATGAGAGCTGTAATGTAATCAGTGGGTTGATCCATTTGATGGATTAACAATTTGAATGAATTAACTGGGTAGTATCTATAGGCAGGTAGGGCATGGTTAGGTCACTGGGGACATGCCCTTGGAATTTATATTTTGTCCCTATTGCTTTGCACCTCCCACCCACCTCCCCACCCCATCTTCCCAGCCATCATGAGCTGAGCAACTTCCCTCCACCATGAGCTTCTGACATGATTCTCTTTGTCATCTTGGGCCCAGAGGGATGGAGTCAGCTGACCATGGATTGAATCTCTAAAACTGGAAGCCCCAAATAAACCTTTCCTCCTGTAAGTTGTTCTTGCCTGATGTTTCAGTCACAGTGGCATAAAACTGACTAACACAATAGCTTGTTATACAATAGCATCACTTCTATTTTAGAGAAATATGTAGATAAAAGATGTTTATTATAGAGTTATTTTTGCAATGAAAAGTTGAAATCCTACCTAACACAGTAACTGGTGGAATGGTACATGTATTTGAAGTTCCAGGGATAACAAAGCTTAGAATGGTGTTTGCTACACAGTTTTTATTTTGTTTTGTTTGTGGTATTGGTGATGGAGGCTAGGAGTGCTCTTCCCAATTACTTTTTTAATTAATTGAGACTGGTGTCACTAAATTGCAGGGTCTGACCTCAAGTCTGTAATCCTCTTGCATCAGCCTCCCCAATTGCTGGAATTACAAATGACCATGCACAGCACTGTTATTTCTTTACTAAGAGTGTAACTTTTATGTATCTTCCAAATGTTTCTGCAGATGATGATCCTCTCATACCTGTATCTTTGGGTCTCACCCACTGGGAAACCTCTTACACTGAAGGAGGACAGAACCTGGACACATACTTCTTTTCTCTCTCACAGCTTGCTGCTCCTAGCCCCTCACCGGGAGGGCAGGGCTGGGCTGTTCCCTTTCTAGAAGTGCAGAGTAAAAACAGCTCTGTTGATTTATGAGGGGCTGGGGAGAAAGGCATATTCAGGGCCACATGTACTTTATTTTGGGGCTTTTGCTCT
>PVKS010035562.1:0-19984 GCA_004027875.1 Aplodontia rufa | reverse complement strand
CATGTTGGTATGTGTGACAAATGACAGTTATGTAATTTGTAGGACACATTCTGAAATGATCTAAAGAGCAACTTCTGGTGTGATTCATGAAGTATGACTCTTGTAATATCTTTCTTTCTTGGCTTCCATAATCTTGAGTCAACAAGTTTTGTGGTCCCATCACAATTTTAGGAAAGATTGAAGGGTTGTATTCTACTTACTATAGTTCTAGGAGT
Organism: Aplodontia rufa; assembly: GCA_004027875.1. NCBI lineage: Eukaryota > Metazoa > Chordata > Mammalia > Rodentia > Aplodontiidae > Aplodontia > Aplodontia rufa. Next base: position 19,769 of record PVKS010035562.1, on the reverse strand, counting down.
AGTGAATAGAAATTTCCTATCTGTGCAAAATATGCTGCTAAATAAAACCTGTAAATATGCTTCATGACAAAAATGATTTGTTATAAGGAAAAACTCCCTGTTTTAATTCTTAGCAAAAATAGCATTCAGAACCCAGACTTCAACACATAAGTGTATGATAAACACAACTTTTGTTGAACAGTCATTAAAAGACCCCAAAACAATTTGTCTATTCCCTAAGCTTTCTATGAAACATTCTGGTTTTCAGTAGCTGATGTTAACCTGTGGGGGGCTGGATTGTTCCCCAGGGGCCTATCAGGAGGAAGGTGAGTGCTGACGGCTGGAACCTGGGTCCCCCCTCGTCCGGGGACCCCTTCCCTCCCAGCCGGGGAAACGAGGCAACCACATGCAGCTGATGGCAGCTCAGAATCCGTTTATTACTAAGGCACATGGGTTTTTATAGAGGAGGAGGGGAGACAGCCAAGGAATCAATAATCCTTCTAAGGGAGTTGCCAGGTGTTATGTAGATTTCAGTACAGACAAAAAAACTAGGGTACAGAGAAAAACTAGGGAGTAACCTGCCGTTAAGACATTTTAACCCACCCTAATCTTTAACAAAGCACGACCTAGCAGCCCTTTCAGAAGGTTATGAAAATAGTCATAAGATCACTCTAGGGCAGCTGATGAAATGGAGGTGAAGGTCAGACCCCAATAATTGTCACAAGGTCACTCTAGGACAGCTGATGAAATAGAATAAAGGTCAGACTCCAACATTAACAAAGTCTTTTTTATTTTCATGCTTATTATTAGAGGCATTCCACACTTGGGGATTATTTAAATTCCCATAAAAATGTAATGCAACTGGAACTAGCATTAAAATGTTATTAAGATGACAAGTTACAATCAGCGCCTTCTTAGGTGGGCCTGGTGATAGGGGTTTCCCACTTATTAATTCTAGCACAGGCCTAGATGACTACTAATTAATCACTTTCTTTTTATTAAGATATCTGTTGAAAATCAACAGGCCCTAGAAAATCTGTTGTCCCATAACACTGACTGAATGTCTCAGTCTTGGGTTGCTCAGTGTGACCTTGCATTTAGCATTTGGATTTGCTCCTCTGGTTTGTGTGTTCTCTGCTCTCCAATTATTCTGTCAAGCATTTCCCTGATTTTAGGGATTTCCAAGCAGTTGAGAGTCATATTGATTCTAAGATCCCAAGTTCAGGCTTATGAGGCATGTTCAGGTACAGAGAGTCAATTTCATTTCAGCACATAAGTACCAATGAACTTTCTCAGCTTTTGGCAAATTACATATATACTGCTCCAAAAATCATAAAAATAGCAGTCAGCACATTATGTCCATAAAAATAAATGTATATAGTATAGCAATTGATTTTATGCTGTGAGTTTTTTGCTTTGTTGTCTAGATATTTATTCATTTGCTTATTAGTGTTTTCTTTCTTTAGGAAATGCTAAAATATAGCCATCATTTTATTTTAGTCATGACTATCCATGCTTCAGGTGGCACAGTTTGAGTATCAAAACTCTACTGGAGAACTGGAAAGCTTATGGGACTAGATCTAAAGATTGCAGGGGTAAAGGAGTCTTAGTTTGAAGGATAGATGGAGATTAGCTATGCTGCAGTGTGTGTTGTGAATAGAGTCACCAAGCTCGGTAGAAGTGATTATCCTGATGGAGAAAGATTTACAGAGGCTATTATGACAGCCATTGTGGCTGCAGCTACAGCTGCTGTTGGTGAGGGACTGGCTATGCACCATTCAGTGGCCTCATGGACAGTGGTAAATAAATTAGCTAAACAAACTGCTACTGCCCTAAGGACTCAATAGCTAATTAATGAACATTTGCATGCGGACCTAATGCTGTTAATTGCTGTATGATATTTCACATGTCTTGTTCCCCACTGTTCAAAGATATTTGTGTAACACCTGTTTCTTATACTATGCACAATTTGTCTACATCTATATCTCAACTAAATGAGATGGTGAGAGGCCTTGGAACAACAAGTTTAAAAATTTAACCACTTTGTTAATTAGAGAAATTAAAGCTCTAGTTGAGAGCCGAGTTCCACCTATGTCTTTATTTGGTTTGTTACCAGGATGTCAAAAGCCCTTAAAAAATTGATCTGGCATTGCCGCCTGGATTGGAGTGTTAAGTTTAGGTACAATTTTCCTCATTTATTGCTCTTACAGCTGATGGCAGCAGCAACAGGCTAAAAATCATGCAATATCCTGCTGGCACAGCAGCAAGGAGAAGACCCCGCCCCCAAAGTATGATTTCATATGTTAAAGGAGACATGAGTCCTTGAATCAATGATGGGTAAAATGGAATGGATGCCTTACTGACCTAAGCCAGTAACCATGCTGTTGCCCATCCCCATGACGGGTAAAGTGGGTTATCACATTCCACAACCTAAGACAGATCCTGGATGCTTTCAAATAAAATAAAAAGGGGGAATTGTTGGGGTCTGACCTTTGGTCTGACCTTCACTCTGTTTCCTCAGCTGCCCTGGAGCGCTCTTGTTACTATTTGAATAAATTCCTTCAGGAGGAGCTGCTAGGTCTTGCTTTGTTATACAAAAGGTCAAACAGGGTGGGTCAGAATATATCGACTACAGAATGTTCCTAACTTTTGTCTGTACTGAAATCTACATAACACCTGGCAACTCCCTTAGAAGGATTATTGATTCCTTGGCTGTCTCCCCTTCTCCTCTATAAACACCCGTGTGCCTTAGTAATAAACGGATTCTGAGCTGCCATCAACTGCGTGTGGTTGACTTGTTTCCCCAGCTGGGAGGGAAGGGGTCCCTGGACGAGGGGGACCCGGGTTCCAGCCATTGGCACTCACCCTCCTCCTGATCGGCTCCCGGGGGACACTCCAGTGCCCCACAAAAAGTACTGCATAATATAATTTTCCAATGTCATAGTTCTCATTCATCTCTTCATTTTCCTCTTATATCCACGTAATTGCTCTGATACACCCTGCTTGTGACCAACAGGCAGGAAAAACATTCTTATATCTCTAAATATCTAAAAATACTATAGAAAAATTTCTTCACTAGAAAAATTTCCAAATCAATTAAAACAGCACATCATGTAAAAAATACTTTGTAAACCTGAGGAGACTTGCACTCCCCATGGTGAATCAAGCCTATAAAATCCTTAATGGTTGAGTCCAATAAAATAGAGGGGCTTTGGAGGTACTTTGTGCTTGCTACAGAGGTTCTGTAGAAGAGCATACAGCCAGGACTAAGCAAGTAGTCTCATCAGAAACCATCCTGCCTGTTAAAATAAAATGGGGTGTCTTCAAAGGAAAATAAAAACATTTTGAGTATTTTCCATGTATCGTTCACAATATCTAGTACACAATGAAAATTCACAGATATTCAAAGAAGCTGGGAAATATGATGAAAATGTGAGAACAAACGTAGTTCTTATATCAGACTCTGAGATGGCCCAGATTTTGAAAGTAACAAACAAGAACTTTAAACAACTATTATCAATATGTTCAGTAATTTAGAGAAAAACATAGTAATGTGAGTGAACAGATGGACTCTCATAACTGCAGTGATAATTATAAGCAAAAGATTAAATGGAAAATCAATAGTTGGAAATTATAACAATTGAGTGAAAAAATAACTGAATGCTTTTAACAAAAGATTGGAGGTAGGATAATCTGTGAATTGAAAATTTCTAATGTGAATAAATAAAGGAAATAAATTAAATAAAAACAAGTCTTTGGAACCACTGAAAACACCAAATGGCATAATATTATGTGTGATAGAATCTCAGAAGGACAATGAGTCAGAAAAAGATTAAAAGTAATATTTGCATTTTATGGCAAAACAATCAAAGATGTAGATCTAGAATCTTATTAATTCCCAAGCAAGATATATTTTTTAAAAACTTATACCCAGGTACATCATAGTCAAACTGCTGAAAACCAGAGTTGAAAAAAAAATCTTCAAAATATAAAAAGTCAAGGGTTATTGTATAGAAAGGAATGATGCTACAAATGATGACTAGCTTATCAGAAATAATGGCATCTCAAAGGTAATAGACAATTTTAAAGTGCTGAAATACCATGCTAGCTCTAAGTTCTACAAGCAACCGAAAAAAAAAATCATTTAACAAAGAGAGACAAGAATAAAGACATTTTCAGATAAATGAAAGCTAAAAGAATGCAGCATGTGCAGTGCCAAAGGCTATTCTTCAGACTGAAAGAGACCGACACTGTATAGCAACTGGGATCTATGGGCTCTGATAAAAATCACCTAATACAGGTAAAAATAGAAAATGTTTTGTTTTTACCTCATCATGTGTTTAAGTCCAAATGAAAATTTTAGATTGAAGTTTATAATATATAGAGAAATATAATCAATGATCAAAATAGTGTAAAGGACAACTGTAGGTAACTGGAACTATATTGTTTTACGCATATTATATTTTAAGGAAAGAAGTATGAAGCGGGAAGTGAGAAATGATGAAATGAAGATGTTGTACAAAGTTTGATGAGTAATACTAAAAAGAATATTCTATTACTCCAAGAGAAATGACAGAAGCTACAGAGAGGAGATAGAAATGGAGAATGTATAATAAGATGGTAGATATAACCCAATCACATCACCCTACACATTATAAAACAGAGAATATCAGGTTAGATATAAAATAAGATGTAAATACATTTGTGTACAAGAGATGCTCTTAAATAAAGACAGAAGTAGATTGAAATTCAGAGCAGATGGGGTGTTGGAGACTGAGGCCAACATGATGCCTGGCCGGATGCCAGAGAAAAGAATTAGTGGTAAACAACTCTGTAAGAGGCCCAGCTGGCTTGTAAAAGAATTGGTGGTAAACAACTCTGTAAAAGGCCCAGCTGGCTTGTAAAAGAATTGATGGTAAACAACTCTGTAAAAGGCCCAGCTGGCTTGTAAAAGAATTGGTGGTAAACAACTCTGTAAGAGGCCCAGCTGGCTTGTATCTTCCCTAGCAATTAGCAGACTGCCTGACCACATGACTAAGCTATTTGGCCACTCATTTGTTACAACTGATTGAATATGTTTGCACTGTGTCCCTATTGGTTGTTGTAACAAATAAATACCGGGCATACGGAGACAGAGAGATGATGACTCTAGGCAGAAGTAGATGACTCTAGTGAGAGGAGATCCTCCCATGCAGGCGGCAGAAACAGGGAAATTAGTAAGGGGAGAAGAAGAAAAACCTCGGCAGTAGAAACAGGGACTCTAAAGAAGAAGAAGAAAAGCCTTGGCAGTAGAAACAGGGACTCTAGTGAGAGAAGCTGTAAAAAGCCTCTAGTGAGAGGAGATGTAAAAAGCCTCTGGTGAGAGAGAAGAATAAAGCGTTTGGCCTCTAGAGAGAGAGAGGGAGGAAATAAAGTGTTGGAGAAGTCAGGACCAGTGGGTCTACTTCATTCCTAGTCAGCTGCCGATTGAGAGCTCCCTGGTTCCTGCTGGCTGGGACCGGACAATGGGGCATATGACACATGGTCTACACATCTGAGTATTACTATGAAGCAAAACATCTCTTAATATAGAGTACTCATAGAACCAAATTTCACACTTCATAATGACAGAAGGTGAAATGAGTTAGGATGAAATAACAATTTAATAATGCAACTTCAAAAACTATGAATAAAAATTTTAGCTGGGCACAATGATGCCTGCTGTAGTCCTATTCAGGAGATTGAGAAAGGAATGTTGTCAAATAAAGGAAAGGGAAAAATGGAGAAATGGTTTATAAGATGGAAAATAAGCAGAAAATAACTGATATCTCCAACTTCATTTTTCCAGAGAACCATTTTGAAACCATAATACAACCATAATTGAAAATACTGTAAAGTTATTTAATTATATGGTAAGCTAAAAATTATGTATTTTCAAGGTATTTCTAAGAGTTTTGTAAAAATTATGAGATTTTTTTGAGGATTCTCCACACTGCGTTCTGGAGGGGCTATACCAGTCTGCAGCTCCACCAACAGTGTGCTAGTGTGCCTATCTCTCCACAACCACTCCAGGATCTCTTATTGTTTATTTTCTTCATTTTTGCCATTCTGACTGGTGTGAGGTGATATCTTAATATAGTTTTCACTTGCATTTCTCTGATTACTAGTGATTTAGAGCACTTTCTCATATATTCATTGGCTTAATCATTGTCCTCTGTTGAGAAATTTCTATTTAGCTCTTTGGCCCATTTATTGATTGGGTTGTTTGTTTTTGTAGTTGAGGTTTTTGAGGATTTTGTAGATTTTGGATATGAGGCCCCTGTCAGAGGGAAAAACAAAAAGCTAGAGATAATCCCACCATATGATCCTGCTATTCCTTTCCTGGGTGTTTTTCCAGGGGATTTAGAATCAGCACATTACAGTGACACAGCAATATCTATGTTCATAGCAGCTCAATTTACAATAGCTAAATATGGAAACAAGCCAGATGCCCCTCACTGGATGAATGGATCCAAAAACTGTGGTACATATATACCATGGAGTTTTAATCAGCAATTAGAAACAATGATATTGCAGCCTTTGAAGGTAAATGGATGGCTATGAAAGAAATTATGCTGAGTGAAATCAACATAACTCAGAGAACCAAGGGTCCAACGTCTTCACTCGTCTGTGAAGGCTGGAGCTAGACCCTGGCCATTGAGAAAAGAGGTCTATTATCATGTTTTAAATCCAGATAAGGTGTAATGTCATACAACCTAATATATTTTTAGAGATGTTTTGGGTAGGAGGGGGGAGGGATAAAGTTGGGTAATTGGGGAAGGACTTTTGGGGGTAAATCTAATTTTCAGAATCTCTCTCTATATTTTATATTATTTTGTTAGAAATTTGTGTGATTGTTCAACAAATAAATTTCTGAATAAAAAATTATGTGATGTGCAAGATCTCAGATTTGAGAAAATTCAAATCTTCACAATCTGCATATGTGATTTTGGCATTTCTGTGTATGACCTGTTGGGAAGCTCCAAATGCTAACATTTAAGAAACTGTGATGCTGAGTACTTCCACATGGAGACAATAAAGCAATGTGGAACAGAGATTATCCTGAGCACTTCCCAGGCATATTGTTTCATTTGGAAGATTTATTTATTTGTTTTCTTACTAAGTCCTATTTAGTTCCAAGTAAAGGACTTCCAAATGTGTATGATTAGGGTAGACCCATTTTTCTTGGAGGATCATGGGGTAATAAACATACTAACAATGGATTTTTAGATTTGCTGTTAAGGAGCTGTGATTCGGGAAAACACTCAGCATTCAATTTTAGAAGAAGATTTAATATAAAACAATTTATTGCATGTAAGATATTTTTAGGTTGTACTATTATAGTTATATTATATACAGACATGTCCTCACCAAAATATGGGTAGTATAAATACCATATATACCTTTAAAATGCATGGAATTTTTTGCTATAAAAATTCTTAAAGCGTTCTGCAAATTCCAAAAGCACGTTGAACAAAGCTTTTGATAATCAAGCACTGATTTAAAGATTAGAAGAGTGACTGTAAATCTGTTATGTTCCATTCTGAGCTTTTCTAAAATTATGGCCTATGGGCACTTAATCTGTGTAATTCCTGACGAATACTGAGTGACTCTATTCTGTTGGGGTCTGACCTTTACTTTATCAGCAGCTGTGGATCTTGTTGCTGTTTGCATAGGCTCCTTTGGGAAGGGCTGCTAGATTGTATATTGTTAAGCTTGAAAAACAGGGTGTCAACACAGGCTTCAGATGTTTCGAATTGGTATCACCTGCCAATTATTCTAGATCCTTCAATGGGTGCACGTAGAGGCTTATTGGTCAAACGTTTGCCTCTGAAATCCAGGTTTGGTAATGAAGAGCTAATGTAGAGAGGCCTCGAGGGGACGGGGTCAAGGCCCTTAAAGAAGAGGCTCCAGCCAGCAGTCAGGCGCTCTCGCCTCTTTTGGGGAGAAAGCTCTCGCACTTTTCTGCTGCTCATGGTGTCCTGCTCCTTTGGAAGATGAGCTCTTGCCTATGCCTCGATCCTGAACTTCCCAGCTTCCAGAACTGTGAGAAATTGCTGTCCATGTTTGTTCTGAAATAGAGTCTTGCAGCATTGCCTTGACTTGTTTGAGATCACCCAATGTTAGACATTTTGTCGTAGCAGCACTAATGGACGAATAGACTAAGACATTTACATTGCCTTGAAAGAGAGATGTAAAGCACGGATATATAAAAAGAGAAGTAAAGCTTGGATAAAGAAAGACCGTTTCAGGTCTCTGGCCTGTGGTTTTTCTCATCCCCAGCCCATCCCTCAGGTCAGAACCCGGCTGGACTGGGACCCTATTCCTCAGCCTCCTTCAAGATTTGAAACAGGTCCATAGTGCTGACACATGCCGAATGTTACTACTGTTGAATAGAGATATGGCTCATATTCTCTCAAAATTACATTTCAAGTTCCTAATTGTTTTCCTTTTCTAAGATTCACTGACAGATCCTAAGTAGAATTCATGGCAATTCTACAAGAAGCAATAACTTAATTGCTATTTCAGTAGCATCATAACTTTTCCTTAGGTGTGCAACTACTGCGCAGAAATCAGGTTGATAAACCTGTCTCTGTTTTTAAAACCAAATTTCAAGAAGAATATAAGAAGTTACAGGGGATTCAAAGACTGTAGAAAAGTAGCTCATTTGCCAAAGAGCATGTATGTGAAATGAGCAGTGTGCATAGGTAAATTAACATTGGATTATTTATAGAATATCTTTCAGGTGACTGTCATATAACAATATGACATGAATCACTGGAAAGTTATCAAATTATTTGGAGATTGTAGAACTCAGCAGAAATGCCAGCTGAAAGCAGTTCCTATGACATTCTCCAAAGTTGTTTTAAAGGTGGCCCAATTTGGGGGGGGGGAGTGTTAGTTGATGTCTCAGTGGCAAAGGAGCCAAAGTTGTCAAATCTTTTCTCTTTTCTTTATTTATTTTTTGTTTTTAAAGCAGGTGATACATAGGAGTAGGACTTGAGATAAGGCAGGTCATCTTTAAGAAATGTGTTTTAAGGAACTCAACAACTGTTCCTTTCTTTTCTCTTTGGGAAAGTAAAAACTCAACATCCATTCTTTTCTCTTCTTTTTGATTCTTTACTCCAAAGTGCCTGGTCCCAGCCGGCAGGAACTGGACAAGGCATTCATTCAGGCAGTGAACTGAGGTTAAAATAGACCCACTGGTCTTAAGTTGTCCAAACATTTTATTTCTCCCTTAACCGAGGCTAAAGACCTCCAGGCGCTTCCCGCCTTCCCTCTCTTAGAGTCAAGGCCCTTAAGGCATTACATTTAGAGTCAAGGCTATTCACATTCAGAGTCCTTGTTTCTACTGCCATACCAGAGTCCCTGTTTCTGCAACCGAGGCTCTTACTGCCTACATCTTCTACTGCTGCTGATCTCTCCGCCGTCGCTGCTGCTGCTGCTCTGGTTCTATGCTTTCGCTGGTCCTTGCTTCTGCTGCTTGCTTCTTCCATGCTTCTTCTCTGACTGCTTCAGGACAGGGCGGGCTGGCTGGCTGGCTGCTTGCTCTTCCAGGACAGGGCTGCTTCTTCTTTTGCTACTTGCTTGCTTGCTCTCTGGCTGCTTGCTACTCTATTTATCCATTACAACAGCCAATAGGGGTATCCAATTGTAACAAATGAGTGGCCGAATAGCTTAGTCATGTGGTCAGGCAATTTGCTAATTACAAGCCAGCTGGACCCCTTAGAGTTGTTTACCACCAATTCTTTTACAAGCCAGCTGGGCCTCATGTTAGGGAAATCCCCAACACAAAGTGAAAGGAATGAGATGGGAAGAGAACTATTCATAAAATTTGTGTGTACATGCAAGAAGAGGAGCCTGGGGTGTTTCCTCTGTTGCAAGCCTGCCTGATTCTTGGACTTGTCCTGATATCTTGCATGCTGAAGCTAGCTAGAAGCACAGGTGGAGGATATCAGGGTATTACATGTGACTGTAGTTCAGGTCAGGTGGACATAGAGACTACTCTCAAATTCTTGGTCTTAGAGACCATGAAAAATGAATTTCACCATATTGGGCCACAGATGCCAAATGCACTATAAGTTGGTTTTTGGGGGTACACCATAGCACCAAAGCTAATTGGGGCACACACCAGAGGGATCGTCTGCCGTGTTCTATTGTTGCTCATATTCAATCTATGCATTCATGTAGCCAGTTAGAGCTTTTTAGATGAGAAAATTGACAGATGGTTGAATTGTGATTTGATGTTTCATGATTTGATCAAATTGTAGTGGAAGGCTATGGCAAGATATGTGTTCTATGGTAAATTTATGCTATTGTGATCAATTCTCTGTTGTCTTTCATGTCAGAGTGTCATCTGCCTTTGCTCTTTACAGAAGGTAGAGGACTTCCCCTTCCCCTTTTGTTCCTGGGTCAGTGCAGATGACTTGGACCCCTAAAAACAGTTATTGGATTTTAGAAGAAATATTGAAGGGGATTGTTAATTGTTTCATTGTCTTTTTTTCTTGACTTTGTCCACGAGAGAACAATATATGCCATATTAGGGTTACCTTTCTCTACAACCCTGAAATGAGATGCCATAAAGGAGCATATTTCTTTCCTACCCACCAATATGATATCCAATTTGCAGTCCTATTAATATGAGAATCAAATTATTTTTTCATGAGCCACTAAGACTGTGAGCTTTGTGTCTGTAAACAAAGTTAACAAATATAAAGAATCAGAAAATAATAGAATCAGTTCCAGAGGATTAATAAATTGACGGGAATTAGGTAACTAGGAGAAATTCTGAAGACTCTTTAAGTCAAAAGTGAGAAAATCATAAGAATTCCATTCCTTACTTCTGACTGGGGATTGAATTTATGCTCCCTCTTCCCAGTCTTGCTAAATTGCCCAAACTGGCCTTGAAATTGGATTCTTCCTGCCTCAGAATAGTAGCTGGGATTACAAGTATGCCATAGCCCAGTAAAGGATTCTGACTTTAAAGAAAGATACAATGATAAAGAGATTTGGCTGGCCCTGAAATACAAAGTGAGATGCCAATGGAATAGTATTTTATGGATTTATTGATAAAATATTTATGTATCAATTTCAGTGAATCGAGCATTGTACCAGGCACTGGAAAAAATAAAGAATAGTGTTCACTTTTGAGAAATTCACAATCTAGTAAAAAGAGTTCAGGGCTAAAAATGAAAGATTAAAAATATGCAAAAGAATACAAAGTACAGAATAGAAAAAAATTAAATTTGATTGAGGGCTTGGGGAAGAATTCCTAAGCAAGTCAACGTTTGAGCTGGATTTTTAAAGATAAATAACAATTTTGTAGGCAGCAATGAAGAGGGGATGGTACCCTAGGCACACAGAAGACTGTGTTGTTTAGCAGAGACTACAAGCTGCTCAGTTTGGCTGGAGCATTAAGTGTTAGCTTGTAATGGTTGGTCCGATGAAATGAAAATGAACTGTTAAAGGTGAAATCAAGGAGAGCCTTTTATGCCAAACTAAATAACTTGGCATTTACTCTAGGTAATAAAATTTCACTGGGAAAGATTTTAATCAGGGGAGACAGATGATCCAATTTTCATTTTAGGAAGATCACTTTGGTAGCTTTTAAGGGTCAGTTGCAAAGGGCCAAGGTTAGAACCAGAGGAGATTAGGTAGGAGTCCTTCTAGAAGTTTTAGAATTATTTAATATAATAGAGTGGGTTTACATTTTACACATGATTTAAATTTTAAAACGGTGATGATACAATTCAAACATAATAAAAATCACTTTGGAAAAATCTTCAGTTCCATCATATTTTGCAATACAGGGACCAACAAAAACATTTTTTTTAAAAGAGAGACAGGGATATATATATATATATATATATATATATATATATATATCCAGATATCTAGATATCTAGATATAGATATATAGATAGAGAGAGAAAGAGAATCAATTTTTTTTAGTTTTTCATGAGGCTTTCATTGCTCTGACACTTGATTGTGTACATAGTGATAAGGTCTGAACTCGTGCACCTGAACATGCCAGGCAAGCACTGTAACCACTGAGTCACCGCTGTAGTCCCAACAAAAAATTATTTGATGCTAGTTTTGGATAGATCACTGAGTTTTATTTTTCTGAGCATCAGATAAGTAGCTAACTTATGTATCTTGAAATCTTTAAACTACTTATCCTGGTGAGATTCGTGCATTGAGACAAACACTGTAACTTAGAGCAACTGAGAGAAAAATAATTTACATCTTTCTGCCTGTAATAGTTTATGGTTGCTGAGAAGATTAGAGTTTCTTTCCCACCATCTAAATTCTTCAGTTTTCTCTTTTTAACTCTTTTAGCAAAAACTCATTTATATATAATAATAAATATATAATTATATATAATGCATATTATATATCTATTTTATATAATATATAAAATACAATATATATTTTATATAATATATATTGTATAATAAATGTATATATATGTGTGTGTGTGTATATATATATATATATATATATATATGTAATTAGAATTAGAAGGAAATAACTTCTAATGTGTCCTGAAAAGCAGGGGGAAATAAAAGCAAAAATAAAACAATGAATAACTTTTAAACGATAAAGAATAAAGGAAACAATCGATAGAATGAAGAGATGATCTACAGACTGGGAAAAAGTATTTATGAACTATAAATCTGATAAGGGGTTGATATCCACAATATATAAGGAACTGAAACATTTCAATACCAGGAAAAATGATCCAATTAAAATAGGTAAAATATTTCAATAGACATTTCTCAAAGAAGATATCACAAAAAGAGATAGCCAATAGGTGTATGAAAAGATGCTCAACATCCCTGATCAACGAGGAAATGAAAATGAAAACCACAGTACAATATCATCTCATTCCAGTTAGAATAAATATTATCAAAAAGACAAGTAATAGGGGCTGGAGTGGTGGCTTGGTGGTTACAGCACTTGCCTGGCATGCGCAAGTACACAGGTTCAAAACCCAGCACCCACGTACACAACTAAGTGTCAGAGCAATGAAACCATGTGAAAAACCCAATAAAAATTGATTCTCTCTCTCTCTCTTTCTCTCTTTCTGTCCTTCTCTCTTAAAAAAAAGACAAGAAATAACAAAGGCTGGTAAGACTTTGGAAAAAGAGGAACTTTGGTACAGTGTTGGCAGGAACGTAAATTAATGTAGCCATTACAGGAAACATTATTGAGCTTTCTCAAATTAAAACTAGAGTTACCATAAAATCCAGGAAATTCACTACTGGGCATGTATCCAAAGGAATGGAATAAGTATATTTTAGAGTTACATACATGTCCATGTGTATTGCAGCAGTACTGACAATAAGTAACATTTGGAATCAATGTGTACATCAAATGATGAATGAATAAAGATCATACAGTATGTACACGTAGTGGAATGGTATCATATGCAGCCATTAAAAGGGTGACATCCTGTCTTTTATGACAATGTGGATGGGATTTGGGATGTTAGGTAAAATAAGCCAACTGCAGAAAGACAAATACTGTAAATCTTACCGTGAAATCTACAAAGACTGATTGCATGGAAGTGAGGGTTAGAAAAGTGGTTATGAGACTGGGGAAAGGAGAGTGGCAGGGAGGGTGGGGAGAGGTGGATCAACAAGTGGAAAGCTACCAGTATACATGCACGTAAATGCTAGTTTTCTAATTGTGTATTAGGGTGATTATGGTAAAAATAATTTATTCTACAATTCAAAATAGAAGATAGGCTCTTGAATGCTCTCACCACAAAACAAAAATATAAATGTCTTAGGTGATGGAAGTGCCAATTATATTATCTGCTTATCAAATAATATATACATATATTGAATCATCACAGTATAACCATAAATATGTATAATTACTGTGTGTCAATAAAGATTCATTTAAAAAACAAAAAGGAATATTTACAAGTAGCTTCTGGTTTTTGAATTCTTAAATTTGGAGGATACGATGAATTAAAAGCTTTTACTTTGCTTTAGATTTTCACTGGGAAACAATCTTAATCTGACTTTTTGAAATCTCATTTGAGGCATACAATAGGCACTGTTTGCAGGAAGTGAAAAGCAGTATTTTTATGTTGTCAATGAAAAGGCAGAGGGTCAGTTACGGATGAGGAAGTGGAAACTACAACCCATATCTAGTGACTAATTTCAGTGTTGTTGAGATTATTGTTACGTGGTACATTGCACCATGCACACATGTTAACCTGAAATTTTGTCATCAGGAGGAACCCAGGGTCACTTAACTAGTTTAAAGGACCCTGTGGGACTAGATGAACCTTTTTGAAACTTAGGAATTGGTTTTCCTTCAAGGGCAGATGGACCCTCACACAAGTATAACATGCCTAGCATAACTGTTGTGAGTGTGTGTATGTGTGCACATGCGTGTACATATATCATTTGTACTTAAATTCAGCTTCCAGCTTCCTGCTGGGGTGCAGGCATATGTCTGAGTGCTTTGCCAGGTGATGCCAGAGTGCTTCTAAATTTGTCATTTTCCTTCTCAACATATTAACAAAATAAGGGTAGAGGGTAGTGTTGCTCCTTATTTCTACTTAATATCTTCTTTCTATGTCTAAAAGGCTTTGTGGTTTTTTGTACATCTGCTTTTGCTTTTTAAAGGGACAACAGATGTTTTGGAAAACTATAGATAAAATGCATTTGAATAGAGTAAACAGGAAAAATATGTTTTTTTTTTGTCATAATGAGATATCAATCGAGGACCTAACAAATGAATACAAAAATGGTTTAAACACTTTATAGTTCCGCAATTGAACTTCAGCAAATTATGCCACTTTCACTTTCTGTGTGCATCTGTTTCCACAGGAAGGTTCCCTGTTGTTTTGAAAGATTTGTTATGATTTTATGCATTTGGAAATAATTTACTTGAAGGCCATCCACATAAAGTAGGGAAAAAATGTGTCCCATATTATTTTTATTTCTCAGATTTGCATCTTGTATAAGGCTGGTAATTGACCCTAAGGAACAAGTTTCTGTTTCCTTTCCTAATAATATGGTGATTGTTGGGGCTGGAGAGGTGGCTCAGTAGTAAAGTGTTTGCCTGGCCTACTTGAGTACCTGAGTTTAAACCCCAGCACCATGTACACAATTAATTGTTGAAAAAACAAAAACCAAATGAAAAAATAAATAAAATTGACTGTCTCTCCCTCTCTTTAAAAAAAAAATCTTATGATTGTTTAAGCAACCATATGAAAGAATTGGCCTCAGTATGACAGGCAATCTTATATCTCTCAACATAAAATTATGTTTATTTTAAAATCTGTAGGAGTTTGGGACAGATCCTCCTCAACTTTGTAACAGCTCACGCTAAGGTGTGGATTCTATAAAGACAACATGACAACACAGTTTGCTAAATTCAATTTTGACTTTATAGTTTGTAGCTAAATCACTACTGACTTATAAAAAACAACATAAAATCAAAAGACATATGTTTAAAAAAAGCGTAAAATATCTCAACAACATAGGAGTGTAAACAAATCTGTATAATTTCAGGATAAAACTTTCCATTTTGAATACAAGAACTTTATTGGTATTTCAACATCAACTTAATTCTTTTTATACATTTAAAGGAAGTCATAAATATATATTTTAAAATAAGTGATGTAATGGTAAAGTCATATTCACACAGAAAAAAATAACGAAAGTGGTATTGAGATATTAGTTTCTAAACCAGAAAAGTTTAAAGCACCTGCTTCCTAATTTTTTTAATGTTTCTTAATTATCAACATCTCCAGAATCACACATTGAACAATAGGTAGCAGTCTCTTGTAGATTTTCAGTGATTTCTAGGATCCAAAGTTGCATCATGTGACCTATGAAAGAAACAGCCGTGGTGTAATGTTCTTTTTCAATCTGTAGATATCAAAATTAGGCAAGATAGGAACAAATTTGAATATTTGCAGATGTGGTTTGAAACACATTTTGATTAAAAATATCACAATGGGCATTAGACTAAAATTGATATTTCTCAAAGGAAGATATACAATGACCAGTAAGCATATTACAATGATCAACATTAAGAATTATCCGTGAGGGGCTGGAGCGGTGGCTTGGGGGTTACAATGCTTGACCAGCTTGCACAAGTACACGGGTTCAAACCTCAGCACCTACATACGCAACTAAGTGTCAGAGCAATGAAAGCCATGTGAAAAACTCAATTAAAATTGATTCTCTCTCTCTCTCTCACACACACACTGTCCTTTTTTTTTTTTAAGAAAAGAATTATCAATGAAGTACAAATTAAAATCACAAGGAGACATCTCATTCCATCAAGGATGGCTATTATCAAAAAACAAACAAACCAAAAAAAAAAAAAAAAAAAAAAAAAAAAAAAAAAAAAAAAAAAAAAAAAAAAAAAGAGCTGGTGAGGATGTGGAGGAAAGGGAACAAGACTTGCATGGTATAGTTGGAATGTAAATTACTAAAAGTATGGAAAGCAGTGTGGAGATAACTCAAAAGATTAAAAACACAACTAGGGTATGATTCAGTAATCCCATAGCTGGGTATATATGCCTAAAGGGAATGAAAGTTATATGTAAAGAGACATCTGCATTCCCATGTTTTATTGGAGCACTATTCAACAAAATATATAGTTAAGATATAGAATTAATCAAGATGTCCACTGACATCTGCTATCACTCTCCAGGGAATCAGGACTAACAGGATCATGAGGGTTCTACATGGTCCACAGATACTGAGCATCTCCAAGTTCTTGAGTCTTTTAAAAGTGTTGATCTACAAACATAGTTAGGTTATACCCAGAGCATGCACGCATGAATTCCTGGATAAAGTCTAGTCTGATTTTAGATGAAAGGGACTTATTGGTGGACCCCCGCCCTTCCTCTCTGGATATCCTTGTCATGACTGCTAAGCACACATCTGTTTAATCCTAGTCCATTCTTGCCCAGATCTTTGCTATTTTATTTGGTATTTACCATGGCCCATTTACAGCTGATTGCTCTCATTTCATCCATCAGGAGTAACTATTCCACCAACATCTGCCTTTCATAATCTGCATCTGAAACACAGTCAGGTATATCCCTCACTTTAGCTCTGTTATTTATTAAAGGGACTAGTTGTTTTCAGACCCTAAGAAACCATCCAGGATTAGTTTAATTTCTTATAATGTATGAAAATACAACTTAGCATTATTAGAGTTTGCCTCAGTTTATTGATCTTTCTTTCACATTCCAGGATTAAATCCTTCTGGTATCCCTAGAATGGACATCCCTGCTTTCCAATCCCTCTCCCAGAATTATTTTCCCAAAACTAAGCTTAAGCAAAGACTGCTATTTTCTCCCACTGACAATAGGTGTAAGTTATCCTCCATTGTCTGCCTCTAAAATAGGATTCTAAGGTCAAATACATTTTGGAACTACTACATGTTATTTGTCCTTTGAAAATAGAATCATATTACATAGCTGTATATTAAGAAACCAGAGAAATCTTTAATTATATTTTAAAGTTGTTTAAAATAGAACATGATTTAAAAGAACACATATGAAATGATAAAAGGAAATAAAATATAGTGTATCCGCAGTCTTTTTTTTTTTTTTTTTTTTTGTATTTAGGAAAGAAGGATGATTCTCTTGTTAATTCTGCTGCCCTTAGGTACTGGGAGTGTGTTAGTGCATGATCTGGAGTTCTCATTGGTGTGTTGAAGGAAGCCATCATCTCAGGGACAGTTTTATACAAGAAAGAATTCTCATGAAAAATTTTCTGAGTAGGAGTTCAAAGTGGGGAGAATATTTGTAAAATATGAACCCCTCCTGTCATGGTTTAGTTGTGAAGTGTCCCCACTAAATAATCCTGTATTAAAGCAGGAATATTTTTTATTAGGGGTTAGGAGGAAACATATTCTTTAATATATTGTATTCTATGTTTAACTTTAACTTTTCATTTATATTATATATGCCTGTGAGTGACAATAGTGATTATACTATTACTTCACATTTAAAATCCCAAGTCATTCATTTCTTTTATAAAATATTATATTTATAAACAATATTAATTATAAAAATTTTACAAGTTGATGGGTTTTGCTGTGAAATTTTTATGTATGCATAAATCATGCTTTTATCATGTCTGTCTTCTATTCCACATTGCCCTTTCCTGTCCCTGCCTTTCCCTTATCTATTTTATCTTTCCTAATAGGCCTTCATCTACTTCAGAGTGTCTTATTTTATTAATTTCCACATGTGAGAGAACATGCAATACTTGTCTTTCAGTGTATGGCTTATTTAGCCTAACTTGATGCACTCTGGTTTTTCTTTCTTGATGATTAATGCTTCAGTGTGTATATATACCATAATTTCTTTATCTATTCATCCGTTGAAGTCAAACCTAGGCTGATTCTACATCTTCGGTTTGTGTGCAATAAACTAGAATACATAGGCATCTCTTTAGGATGTTGACATCATTTCCTTTAGGTAAGTATTCAGGAGTGGTATAGTTAGACCAAATGGTAGTTGTATTTTTAGTTATATGAGGAACCACCACATTCTTTTCCATAGAGGCTCAACTAATTTGCATTCTCACTTTTGTTTGGGTATGAAGCGTTCCCCAAAGACTCATATATTGAAGGTTTGGTTCCCAAATACAGCAGGTCAAAGTGATTTGTTCATGAGAGCCCTGACCTCTTCCATGGATTAATAATAATGGAATATTGAGAGGTGATGGAAAGTATAGGAGGTGGGACTTGTAGGAAGGATTGGTACCTTTGGGGTGTGCCCCTGGGGAATATATCTCATCCCTTTCCTCTCACTCTTTGTTTTCTAGCTTCCATGAGCTTTCCTCTGCCATGCCTTCTGCCATGTAGTTCCTGTCTTAGAGTCAGCAGATCATGGACTGAAACCTCACAGCAATGAAAATTTGAAATTTTACTAATATACCCACCATCATTGTGTAAGGGCTCCCTTTTCTCCACATCCTTATCAATATTTTTCTCCACATCCTTATCAATATTTTTTACAAATTTATATTTTATAATCATTGTGACTTGGGATGAGTTGGAATCTCAATATACTTTGTTATTGAGAAATTTATTTGTTGAACAATCATACAAATTTTAAGAAAATAATATATAATGTATATAGATTCTGAAAATTGGATTTACCCCAAGAGCGCCCCCCCAATTACCCACCCTTAATCCTCCCTTCCCCTTCCCACAACATCTCTAAAAAAAAGTATTAGGTTGTGTAACATTACATGATACCTGGATTTATTTATTTATTTATTTTTTACTCATTTTTTTTTTAAATTTTTATTTTTATTTTTGAACAACCTTACAAGATTTTAACAAAATAATATAAAATGTGTATAAAATGTGTAAATATTTTGGATATTGCAATTATCCCCAGGAGTGCCCCCACCCAGTTACCCTCCCTTATCCCTCCCTTCCCTTTCCCTTTATAACTCTAAAAAAAGATATTAGATTGTAAAGCATTACATCTTGTCTGGATTTAACTCATGTTACTAGACCAACTTTCTCACTGTCCAGGGTCTAGTCCCCACCTCCACCTATGAGTGGTGACAATCGACCCTTAGATCTCTGGGTTAAGCTGATTTTACTCATCATGATCTCTTCCATAACCATCCATTTACCCTCAAAGGCTGCAAGGTCATTGTTTCTAATTGCTGTGTAATATTCCATGGTATAAATGTACCACAGTTTTTGGATCCATTCTTCCTGTGAGGGACACCGGGGTTGTTTCCATAGCCTAGCAATGG
>PVKS010035561.1:0-19991 GCA_004027875.1 Aplodontia rufa | reverse complement strand
CCTGCTATTCCACTCCTGGGTATCTTTCCAGGGGACTTAGAATCAGCACATTACAGTGACACAGCAATATCGATGTTCATAGCAGCACAATTTACTATTGCTAGGCTATGGAAACAACCCCGGTGTCCCTCACTGGAAGAATGGATCCAAAAACTGTGGTACATTTATACCATGGAATATTACACAGCAATTAGAAACAGTGACATTGCAGCCTTCAAAGGTAAATGGATGGTTATGGAAGAGATCATGATGAGTAAAATCAGCTTAACCCAGAGATCTAAGGGTCGATTGTCTCCACTCATCTGTGGAGGTGGGGACTAGACCCTGGACAACGAGAAAGTTGGTCTAGAAACATGAGTTAAATTCAGATAAGATGTAATGCTTTACAGTCTAATACTATTTTTAGAGTTATAATGGGAAGGGGTAGGGAGGGATAAGGGAGGGTAATTGGGGGGGGGCACTCCTGGGGATAATTGCAATGTCCAGAACATATACACATCTTATGCACATTTTATATTGTTTTGTTAAAATCTTGTAAGGTTGCTCAAAAAAAAAAAAGAATTAAATCATGGCCTTTGTAAGTAAATAATGGAAATGGAAAAAAATTATGCTAAATGAAATTAGCTAAGCTCAGAGACTCAAAAGTCAAATGTTTTCTCCCATATGTGGAAGCTACAGTAAAACTATGGATAGACTGAAAGATAGTCAAGTTTTATGTTAGATTCATCAAATTCAGAGTAACATACGATCTGGGGTTAGTCTAGTTGTGGGGGAGAGGAGAGGATGGGGAAAGATAGGAAGGGATAAAGGGGGTTATAAATACTGTATGATATACTTTTGTTTCCTGAGAAGCTAAATAATACACATGACAACATACAAAAATACAAAAGTCATTTATACATTATACATTTATAGCTGTAATCAGGGGGAATGCAGAGGAGATGTGAGACAGGGAAGTGGGAAAGGGTATGGAAATTCCAGATAAGGATTGGTTCAACTTTTATTATCATATTGAATCCCTTTACTAAGTAAGACTATGATGCACCAATAAAAGAAAGTATATATTCTTTAAGGAGGTACTATTTATTCTGAATTAAGTATTAAATAGTAATTTGCTTGAGAAATCACATTGCCCTACTTAGGAATAATTTTGTTTTATTATTACTATTGCCTTGATGTCACTGGTGCTATTTCGAAGGAAATGTGGTGACTCATAACAAAAATGATTGTGCTGACCTTCCACTCAATGTTGCTGTGAGCCCACTCAAAATAAAGAAAAAGTACATTTGATTAAAAAAATTATTGTGGTTCTAACATTGTTTTGAAAACATGACTCAGGCAGGAGTATTGATGTAGACCAAGTCTTGTGATCATCAGCTTCTCGCACTGCACTTTGAGGAAAATTCCCATCTCCATACATAATTTTAATTTCAGGAATACACCTTAGCATTGTGAACTATAACAGTATAATCCTCTGGCAAACCTTGTCTATGCTCGAGCCATTAAAAAATGAACAGGCTAATACATAAAACCAAATAAATTCAGAGAAGAGATAATTAGAAAAGAACAGTCCACCAGTTTATAGGTTCATTTCATTTTTTCTTCAAACACTAAGTAACATCCAGCTCAGAGGCACATTCCTATAATCCCGGTGGCTCAACAGGTAAAGACAGGAGGATTTCAGGTTCACAGCCAGCCTCAGCAACTTAGGCCCTAAGCACCTTAGTGAGACACTGTCTCAAAGTAAAAAATCAAAAGGGCTAAGGATCTGGCTCAGTGGTTAAGAGATTCCCCCAAATTAAATATCAGTTTTAAAGCTGAATGTATGGAATTTCTGCACAGTTTAAAGGTTATATCAATCCACATAAGTAGAATAAAATGAGTGCTTTAATTGTGAGGAAATAAACGGTTTTGATTTTTAAAAGAGGCTGAAATGTAGTGCCTACAAAAAGACAGAAGTGGATTTTTTTGTTTGTTTTTGTTTACTATGCTTTGTTTTTTCTTTCCTAAAATCAAAATTCAGAGGAACCTAATTTTTCTAGGGACCAAAGCACCTTTGATTTTTTTTTCCTAAGTGTTTCTGTTTGTTTTGTTTTGTTTTTTTGTAGTTTTTGCTGTACTACCATCTAAGGTATTTCTTGCATTCACATAATGAATTCACATAAGTAAAAATAAATTTAGGGCCATAATGACACACAGCCTCCTGAAAGAAAAGAGGGAATCAACAGCCATTTTAGAGGCAAAAATTAGAAGTTTCACACTACATGTTTTATTTACAGAGAGATGGCAAAAAGTAATTAGGCAGCCATAGTAAGCTACAAGAAGGTTCAGGAATGTGGCATTTGCTCTATAGTCATGAGTCCCATCAACACAAGTAGGAGTGTGTGGACCAAGCTATGAAATGGAAAAGGAGCTGAACAGACATTAAAAAAAGTGAACAGTTTCTGACACAAGGATATTTTAAAAACACATTGTGATCACTCTCCTTTTATATTTTGTGTCTTCACATGGTATTTGAAATACCATCCTTTCTTTAATTATGATAGACATAATCTCAGTATTTCATACAGATGCTATGTCCATAGCAGAAAAACTATTGCTGAGTTCCTTGATTAGTCTACAATTTTTTTACACTGCTCCATGAAGCATTTCTTAGAGAAATTTATTCTCTGTTTGTTTCTCTAAACACTACAGAATTGTTTAGGTGGTTTTTTTTTTGTTTTTTTTGTTTTGTTTTGTTTTTTTTTTAAAGAGAGAGGGACAGTGAGAGAGACAGAGAAAGAGAGGAACAACTTTATTGAGTTTTCCACATGGCCTTAGTTGCTCCAACACTCAGTTGTGTACGTGGTGCTGGGGTTTGAACCCGGATCCTCATGCTTGCCAGGCAAGCGTAGGCAGTTTTTAACTATATTCATTTATTAACTTTTATTTGGAAAAGATTTATAATGCACTTAATATACATAGGGCACAAGGTAGATTCCAAATATGCTTTGATCAAAATTGCACATGATCTGTCTTCTCAGGAAGCCTGTAGACCAGTAGGAAAGATTTCCTCAGAATGTTCACACAATTAAAAACTTTTCATTGTTGTGTGTGACATGAAGGAGGTAAATAGTGCTAGAGAGTGTATAACTGAAGGCTTTGGCCAATGAAGGAGCGGTGGGGAGGTTTCTCTAAAGAATTAATGAGTAAAGTACGACCTTTGGGAGAAAGTCAGGGTTATCGACACAAAGGGAAGTGGGTGGCCTATGGGAGTGTCCCTGGTGAAGGGAGTAGCAGGTTCCCAGGCCTGCCCATGGAGGTGATTGCCTGGCACTGTGTGAGCAGGCTCAGAGTGGATGAGTGCAGGCAACACCTACGTGGCAAGGGTGTGACATAACCAAGAGCCAGTCGGGAGCAGAACAAGAGGCTAGAGACTCCTTTAGGTGTGTTACTGTGTACACTGGAGCAGTGGCCTCATGTTGATGTATTTAAGCAGGGAAGAGAAATAATTTTTTGCTTCATGTGTATGATTCTGACAAGTGTGGAAAGTGTTCTCTCTAGGTAAAAGGACACAACATGAAGATTCATTCTTTTCTAGTATCCCATGTAAAAGTTAACTACTAATGCATTTATCATTCCTTAAGTACTACTCTTATATCTGAAAAATTTACATAAATCTTTGAAAATAATGACAGTTTTTACACATTTTTTGATGAATTCATTCTGAAAACAACCCAATGTAGCAACTTAGCATAGTATGTTTTACATTTTTTGTAAGTTTTATACATTAGACATTTAAGATAATTTTCTATTTTCAGAAAGTAAGATATATAACAGTTACAAATTTGAAGACAGGCATTAAACTGAAAATATTTTCCTTTAATTGAGGATATTCTTTAAATCATAATATTTATGATATATTATATATGACTTTAATTATTAGAATAGTTCTGATTTAAACAATGGAACATTAAAATGAAAATTATGTGTGAAACTTTCATGTATATTAAAAAAATTAGAATTAGAAGAAGTTTGAATGCATTAATCTGACTGTATATTAAAGGGCTCCCATCTGAATAAATTATATTTTAGATATGGGTGAAAGTAAGCAGAAGGAAATATGAATGGGCTTAAATTTGTTTCAGTCTAGGGGCTGGAGTGGTGGCTCAGTGGTTTCGGCGCTTGCCTGGCAGGCGCGAGGACCTCGGTTCAAACCCCAGCACCACATACACAACTAAGTGTTGGAGCAACAAAGGCCACGTGAAAAACTAAATAAAGTTGTTTCTCTCTTTCTCTGTCTCTCTCACTGTCCCTCTCTCTTTAAAAAAAAAAAAATTTGTTTCAGTCTAAAGCCATACCTCATAAATTCAAATATAGAGTCAAAGTATAAAAAAGAAATGATGCTTAAAAGAACTTAAAAAATGACATTTCCTTAATTTATATAATATGATTCCTAAACCATATTTATTGCTATTTTCTACATAGATTGTAAGAAAGTGGATCAAAAATGGAGAATTTATATGGCTATATTTAAATTAACTGTTGAACATTGAAGTATTGTTCCCTGGAGAAATTCTCACAGACATGTCTACTGATACATGTTAACTGTTTCACATCAAACAAAGGAGCTTTGCCGGGGGAATTTAAGGAGAACTTTAGGAGTTATGTGGGCCCAAGGGAGAATTCCTGCCAAAGGTTTAGCAGTGAATAAAGAGGAGCTTCAGAGTAGCATTATTTTGGTAGGCAGACTTTTCCTTGTCTCTCATGACACTTTTCCTCTTAACAGAAGCATTTCATGATTTTTTTTTCCTTTTTATTCTCATAAAATCAGTTTCTCTGAATATAGCTTCAATTAATTAGATCTTATCTAAAAATTTTAAAATGCTAATAAAAGTGAATGAGGAAAGAACGGTAGATTTAGCACCCTGGCTTCAATATTAATGAACATTTGATCTATTTATTGCAATCAAAATATAAATTTGGAACTGATTATAATCACTTTGACTTGGGTAGCAAATAACTCTCATTAAATATCAAGAGGCAAACCAAAATGGCTATATCACTTTGAGATTTTAATTTAGCTTAGAATAATACAGAACAGCAAGTGAAATGAGAAGGAAAAAAATGTTTTCTTATGCAATCAATCAATAATATTTTTCTTTCTATATATACAGAGTATTGTGCTTGTCAGCAGGCTCTCCAGAGATGGACTTGGGTCTCGAAAGCATACGCTGTGTGATGGATAAGATGGATAAGAGAAATGCCATTGTTTTAAGATGAGGAAAAAAAAAGTTCAGAATAGTTTAGAATTTGGTCCAGTTGGCTCACATAAGAGGTGAATGATCCGGGATTTGGAGCATGTATCCTGAATGTGTACACCATGATTTTAATCATGATACTAGGCAGATTCTGTGAAAACCAAATTCTGTGAAAAACTGAGTTTCTGGACTCAGGTGTTCCTTTTCACATAGTTATGTCTGCTCCATGCTGCAGCTTCCAGTTTGTGTTCATAGCCGTACTCAAATCTCAACAAAAAGCTCCACAACATTTTCAGCAAAACTCTTCAACAAGTGTTCATAGTCTTCACTGAGAATTTGAGGACCACCAGGTTGGATCACTTTGCATTTAGAAATTCTTGGTTCTTAAAATGTCTGCATTTACTGTGATGGTTACATTATATGTCACCTTGGGTAAGCCACCACACTCAGATATTTGGTTAAAATATCAGTTTAAGCACTCATATCTAAATCAGTGACTGAGAAAACAATCTTGTATAACATAGTTGGGTCTCATTTAATCAACTGAAGTCAATAAAGGTAACAGGGACTGAAGTCTCCCAAGGAAAAAGGTATTTTATTTCTAGTCTACCTTCAAATTTGAACTGTATTAGGGTCTCCAGTCTGCCAGCCTATAAAATGATTCCCTCTTTCTCTCTCCCTCTCTCCCTTTTTCTGTCTCTCATCTTTCTCTCTCTCACACATACTTAGATATGACTTAAATATAATTCAGGCCATCATGGTGGTCATGCCACAATGTGTTACACTGCTAGTGCTGACAGTAACAGTGATGGAATGAAAAGTAACTGTAATAAAGTGGGTCATAGATTGTAAATAGCTGTACAGTTATTTTTGTTTGAAGATTATGTTGCTAAAGCCATTCAATCTGCTTATATGAACCAAGGTGGTCTGCATTTTTTAAAAAAGAAATACTGATTAATTAAACATTAAAGTTGTGTCTGGTTTTGTTTTGTGGTGTTTTGAGAAGCATGAAGACTATAACACTTGTTATCTTTAAGTTGATGAAGGGCAAGTCTCCAAAAGACCTGTCCTCAGTGATGGTTATTAGGTCTGGGGACCTTTTCAGAACCAACAGCCAAAGACGGGAGAATGATGTTGCCCAGAGTGGAGGAGTAAAGAGTTTCCCTAAGGTTCAGACAAAGATTCAAAAGCAACATAAAGAAAATTGTGATGGAAGTAGAGAAGCTGAAATGTGAGGACTCACTGGAGCAGCTTGAATACAGTGAGGAAGCATCATCTCCACCTTACAAAGCTGTGACACATATTCAATATTATTATCAAATATCAATTAAAGAACTATCTTCCAATAGAAAAGAACTGTTTTTAGAACATAGCTTTAGTCTCTTAGAATAATTCACACAAGTCTCAATAGGGTTATTACTAATTAACGGATATTAGTGGTCTAGCATAGTGAATCCTTCATGGTCATCAGTGAGGTTGTGGCAGCTCTTTGCACAACTCCTAGTTCTAATCATATCATGTTTGGAAGCATAAACACAAATTTTGTGGAAGATACTTTGGCCTGGGACTAATTCTAGATGGTACACATTACTAAATAAGCAAATAGGTAGTTCATGTGTGTAAGTGCTATGCAAAAAGAATCTATTCATCTGCTTTATTGGTTATTTATTTTTCAAGAAAAAAAGTTTCACATGAGTTTAGGTTCCAACCACAGGTAATGAGAAAAAGTTTCATAGCCAACTCAACCATGATAGTTATGCAGAACACATGAAAAATGAACCTTTATTCTTATAACCACTGAAATTTGAATGTCAATTATTATTGCAAAATACAGTGTACTATTATGGCACCTATACAGACAAGCTTTTCATTATGAATTCATTCACTCAAGTCACAGGTGTATTGAATACCACACTGTATCAGGCACTGTACAATACTGATTTTCTAATGAGGAGTGAAAGCAGGCATTTTCCATCAGTTGTGAAATGCAGTCTGAAAGGCTCATAAATTATGAAGTTGTTTTGCCATTGTTCACTCGCTCACTCTCTTTCTCCTCCTCTTAATGCATTCAGAATGCTGACTAACACCATCTCAGGTGTTGCACTTTTTCAAATTGTAGAAATTGTATCTGAACACAATGGATAAAGGAGTTTAGAACACAGTAGTTCATAAAGAAGGCAAGACACAAAGAGGAAGACAGTATTTTAGTCTTCAAAAGGGGTCTCAAATGTTATATATGTCCCTGACTCATAGTGATTGATGAGATCAAATGACTTGCAAGCCTTCTTTATATTCTTGTTCTCCTGTCTAGGAGAAGCTTCAAATTGTCCTTTAGATTATATTATATACACCTGGAGCTCAGCACTGAATTTTCTTATTCTTAGATTTAGGATTAGCAGTATTTGTAACTGTCATTAACTCCAAATCAAATCCCTGTGAATTGTGTAACAAAGTTATTCTTGGAATCTTTGGAGTGTTATAATGATAAATCTCACTGTAATAGTAAAGACCATACTCACAGTTTGTTTGAAAAAATATATACATTAATGAATATACGTATAAATTAATATTTGTATTATTTGTTTTAGATTTATTACATATACTTTATTAGAGGTGTTGGATATATATACATATATATATACATAATATATACTATATATCCAGATAATATCTATGTGTAATATAAATATAACATTTTACAAATTAAAGAATTTGGCAAGTGTCTATATCTATTTCACATATATGCTGTCTCTGTGTGCACACGTGTGTATAAAAACACATTTTTATTAACTATGGGGATGTATTCTGAGAAATATATCCTTAAGTGATTCCATCATTGTGTGAACATCCTGAGGACATTCACACAAGTTTGATGGTACAGGTCAATCACTCAGGGCAGGCTTTCTGATGCAATCAGAGGAGCAGTAAACTTGAGATGTAGGTGGCTGCTGCTAGCATACAGCACGCTGCTTTACAATCAAATTTTTTTTCAAGTGGAAGAAACATATTCTTAAATGATGAGAAAAAGTCTGGTGTAGTAAAAACACAAACCAGTAACAGTGATTAAATAACTTTATCCAAAATTATATACCCTGCATAAATGGGTGTGCTGTTCTTTCGTATGACTGGCAGTGCAGAAACCAGCACCATCACAAATATGTGAGTTATGCATAGTCCTAAAGTCTTACTATGGTTAGAGCATCACCAGGTGATAGAGGCTTTCAGCTCCATTATTAAGAAAGCTGTTGCAGATAGAAATGTTATGTACCGTGTGACTATATATGTAGCTTGGTTCTAACTCTTCTAACAAACTTCCTTCTTCTTAACCTGAATTATCTCAAGAATTTTGAAATACTCACAGATTCATACTTCGAAAAAAGGACACAATGTAGACTTGAGAATTTTCTATCTTTTTCCAATATAATGAGAAAGTGAAAGTCAGCCCTGCTGAGAGTGAGGCCATTAGGAGATAAACAATGCTTCTAACAGCACCAGTCAAGGCTGTAATGTAGCTGAAAACATGACACATCCTCTACTCCTGTGCAATGATTAATTTTTTTTTTTTAACCAATGCCACCTCTAGTCCTGATTCAATTCTCCTCCCTCCTGGATGGAAGTTACTGACATCAAATCAACAGTGTTCCTATATTTGACAGTGTCTGATTCAGAACTGTCTCTTGCCTTTAATTGCTCCAAAAATTACAGCTTATTATTCCAAACCCTACAATTCCTTCCAACTCCCTCTTAATGAGTAGCTCTACATTTTCCACACTGTATACTCTCCTATCACTACAGAGCTCGCCAAATCCACTTGGCTTCCAGAGGAGAGTATCTCTTTTCATCTCTGGTCAGTGGATTTCAGCAAGGATAGGGAGTTGAAAGGAACTTTTTTACTTGGTGGTCAAACATACATATACATATGTAGAGAGAGATGTTGCCCTAAATGTCAATTAATCTGCATGCCATAATGAAAAAAATTATGTACATTTTATGCAGTAAAGCAAGTAACAGATTTTTCTGAGTAAGAACAGTGTTTCATAACATTCATATTTAAGATGAATGGGAAAAGTCCCTTCACATATGTTTCAAAACCTCTGAATAATCCATTCCATTCTGATCAAGGAAGGTACTGAGCAATTTTGAAGCAACAACCCAGTGAGCACAAAGAGTCCTGGAGATGATCAATCATGTTGCATTTACAGCTAAACCAATATTTCCATTGTTGATCTTTTCTTGGTATCCAACCCACAGAAACAATGAGCGGAATGAGCTGTATTTTGAGAATTTTACTAGTAACAAATGTATGTCAGACATTACTCATACAATGTATATATTCCAGTGGAAAATAAATAGGATTTATGTATTTTCCCAGGAAGAATGAAAATTTCTAAATGTTCAGTTTCCTAGTCAGAAATCTGTGAATGCTTTCTGCTATAATCACAACTCGAGATTTGTTACTTATAGAGTAAGACTATAAAAAAGATTCATAACCTCAAATTACATTAACCGTACATTAAGGGAGATGCACAAATCCCAAGAAATAATGAAATGTCAGGGTTAGAATCATCTCTTTTCAGGTTTAGTGCTCAATCTCCTATGATCTTGCATAAAATGCTATTGCTGTTCACCTTAGTATTAGGAAGTACAATTGATTTGCTTGCAATATTTATTAGTGCATTACTCATGTACATTAGCACCAAACTGGAAACAAATAATGCTTCACTTCCCTTAGTATGTGGCAAGCCAATGCAAGTAAAAATGTAGGTGTTGATATAAATATAAGTGTGACTCACACTCTGGAAATATCTTTTCTTTATACAGATTTACCAGAAAAATTTGGAGTGATAAACATTCCCCATCCATTTCGATCTTTGATGAGTTAAGAGTTCACGTGATTCAGGGTTTGTTGTCATTCTTTCAGTTCAGTGGTATTTTGCAAATTATCAATATGAGGTCACAAAAAAGCAAATCAAAATGGAAAAAAAACTTTGGTACCAATAAATAAGATAAGCTAAAACCTGAGAACAGAATTTCATCAAATGCATATTTCAGCTCAGGATATTATCCCAGTTCTTTCTACAAGAGACTTGATGTTGCATTGAGAGAGAAAGAGGGAGAGAGGGAATTTTCAATCAAATAAAGGGAAGTTAGCAGGCCTAATGCTGTTCCTCATGATTTGCTCCACTGTGCCTACCACTCACATTTTCTGCAAGATTTGTTCAAACCAACTGCAAAAGATTTACTCCATGACTACTCACTTTAGTTTCCTAACAGCAAATTTTTCAATATAAAACAAAAACAAACACGACTTTCCCCAAAGTAATTTGGATTTCCTGATTGCATTTCTCTGATCATTCTGATTTCTCCAACAGAAAGTTTGCCCTTTGCAGTCAGACCTCTGGGGCAAGAGCTACTCAACATTTTCCCAGAAGCCTAGCCTACCTTTCAACTCCTCTGCTTTGCTGAGGAGATTGGATGACTACAATTATGAATTGATAGCATCAGTGCCTGGTAATTTTAAGAGTAGTTTCCAAAATTGTACTTGATTTATGTATTTTAAATACTCCTATCCTATTATTTTAATTTTTTTAATTTTGATAATATCATTATCCTGTCTATGATATCATATTTCTTTAAAATACAGCCATAATTTGTGCCAGATATGCAACTTTGAAAAATGACTTTACCACGCTCATCATCAAATTGTCCAGTTTATTCTTCACTGACTTGAATCTGGCCAAGCCCTGTAATTTCTTTAATCTGAAAACTTATTGGGAGTAACATAATAAAGTGAGTGGTCATTTCTGGTTTAACACTTAAGTGGCATGGAAACTTCTATTTCCTGCTTGCTTAAAGCCAGCCACCATATAAGATGTCTGATTCCCCAGGGGCTACCAAACTGTGAAGAGCCCAAACAACGTAGAAGGAAGGATCTGTACAGATACAGTGAGGCCAAGGAACATTAAGTTGGTAGGCATGGTCATAGGAAGTTATTAAAACCCAGTCCTAAGCCAGAATACAGGCCCCAGGCATTGAAGCAGAGACCACAATTCCTTTGCATCAGGGCCAAATTCCTCACCCATAGAATTGAGCAAATTCAAATGGTGGTTGTTCCCTCCTGTAACCATTAGGGTGATCCATTGGGTGGAGATGGATAAGAGAAATGTCATTGTTTTAAGATGAGGAAAATAAAAGTTCAGAATAGTTTAGAATTTGGTCCATTGGCTCACATAAGAGGTGAATGATCCAGGATTTGGAACATATATCCTGAATGTGTATAACATGATTTTAATCAAGATACTAGGAAGGTGTTCAATATATACCCCGATATTTTTTCCCTAAAAAGATTCAAATTGTAAATCATGCTATAAGAAATATGTTTCAGTTACTTAAGAAAATAATCACTGTTTATGTGGTAAAACATATGTGTGTTTATAACCAAACAGATGCTCCTAATTACAAACTTATTTTATGTATTTATTGAGACAAGTGACAAAAGCTTGTATTTAGAAACTTTAAAGTCTACATCTTCTCAAATAGTATTACATAAGTCTTTTCGAAATGCATTTTGGTGTTAACTTATTCACTCTGACTTTCCAAAAGGTTTTCAGTAATATTTGGTAAAAAATTTACCAAAGCCATGGTTTTCTGTAAGTTATTATTTCTCAGTCCTTTGCAAACAAAGCATGTTAAATAAATGAAAGATATTAGATGACCTTTTCTAACATTTAACATCTAGATAAATGGAAAGGAATTCTGTGAATAACCGCATTTCTGGACTCAGGTGTTCCTTTTCACATAGTTAACGTCTGCTCCATGCTGCAGCTTCCAGTTTGTGTTCAAAACCATACTCAAATCTCAAAAAAAAAAAAAAAAAACAGCTCCACAATATTTTCAACAAAACTCTTTTCACCAAGTGTTCATAGTCTTCACTGAGAATTTGAGGACCACCAGTCTGGATCACTTTGCATTTAGAAATTCTTGGTTCTTAAAATGTCTGTATCTATTGACATCTATTGACATGCTCCTCTGAGTTTTTAGTTCATGAAGATCTTAGTTTTACAGAAACTCTTTGTCTTCACTTTTGTTTACTCCCACTTTCTTTATTTTCATAAGTTTTTCTCCCACACTTCACATAGTCATGATGCCTCAGCCCATTTTATTCTTAATGAAAAATATTCCTTTACCTGTGAACAGGGAGGTGCATTTATGTGTGTTTGTGTATGTGTATGTGTTTGTGTTCATGGCTGTGTATGTGCTTTGAACACTTGCTTCTCTCTATTCCCCAAGCCATGCTTTTTATCCCAACTGGCCCATCAAAACATTTTTCTTTAACAAGATTATTCTCCCTTAACACGAACTTTAATGCTGGATGGAAAAAAAAATCAATGTATCCTGAGCACACTAACATTGAAACTCTATGGCAAGTTACTTACTTTAATACAGCCTTAGCTTTCATGAACTACATATTGAACAACAGTAACCTCAAATTAAAGGAAATAAGGAAGATTAAACTTAATATAAGAATTTCATAAACAACCATTTCCTTCCTGCTAATTTCTGCCATTTTCTATTGTGCCTTCCTCTCCTGCTATTAAAATCAATCTAGAGTATTTCCTCATCCTTAAAATAAACAGTACATGGTCCTACCAAAGGTTCCTGCTATTTTAAATAAATTGTTTTTACCTTCTTATTGACTATGAGCTTCTATCCCAGTCTGTAGAATTGCTGGATTTTACATATAATGTAACCTATCCTTTAGGGGAAAATATATGAAAATAGTGAGGTTTTTTTGTTTTATTCATTTCTTTAATTTCTAAACACTTGGAAGAGAATAATACCTTCAGAGATCTACTCTCAGTAACTTTGTTAAATTGACCATATACAACAATCATGCTGGAATGCTTGTGAAGACTGTGGGATTATTTTTCCACAAGTAAAAATTATACTTTAAAAAATATAAGAAAATGTACCAAGACAGTTGTTTAAAATGTTGACTTGATTTGGGGTTTTAGAAAAAATTTTAAAGATTATTATAATTAACAATTATAATTACAATGAAAATGATTGCCACATTCATTTTCTATAAATTTAAAAAGTAGTGATTTATGAAAGCTTTATGCTCTAAGTATTTTTGTACTCACCATATCCATATTATTATGATCTGTTTCAAAATAATCCACAAATTTAAAAAGTCAGTTGAAGTAAAGATGTGTAGAAAGAAGAAAAATAAAATATGTATGAAATATGCATTGATAATAACATTCCATGAATACAGTATGAATAGGAAATTTTGTCTGGATGAAATAACAAGACATATTCATATAACCAGTCAAATTTTACCAAAGAGCTAAATGGCAAAATAAATGGGGAAATTAAAAAATTATGGCAGATATGTGCAATTGTTTCTCATTTAACCAAAAACATACTAATGGTATAATGATATGGTCTAGAGAGTCATGAAAAATATGAAAAGTGGGTAGAAATTTTCTTTAAACATGTAGTACTGTAAGTGTTTGTGGAAATTTTTTCAACTTTATAATAAAGGGGACATTATTCTTCACATACAATTTTGAATCTCCAGGCACAAGTTTGGATCCCATTAATATAGATGTTCAAGGACAGCCAAGTGAATGTAAAAGTGAAGTACACTTTCTTTTCTTTTCATAACCCTTCTTTTATTCTTTAGAACACTGATAAAAACAGGATTTTTTTTTTAGCAGCAGGAATTTGTATCTAAATAATTTGTATCCAAATAATTTATTTCTGCACATGTATAGCTATCAATCCTTTTGGGGCACTTGCCAATTTCTATGAACTTATTTTTTAGTGTCATGAAAGTAATGGAACATATAATATTCTCTGAAACAGTAATATGACCAAAGTATATGAATAAATTTTGAACAATGAAAGAAAATGATTATATGTGAGAGTAAACTCCTTCTGAAGTTTATTATTATCAGACTTAAAAATCAGAAAAATCTAATTCCTAAGAATAGTTAAATATAAATTCAAAAAATTAGACAATTTTGCTTTGAAATAACTCAGTAATAAATGCAATAGACTACTGTAATTTGCTTAGCAAAAACACCAGTCTAATAAAATTGTTAATTCTGATAAATTTTCCACAATACCTTCAATCTTGTACTTATTCTACTGGAGAATTCATTAGAAATGTAATAGGGAACATTATCACCACATCTTTCAAGTTTTCAATACTAAGTCTAATTTCTAGAGTTTCTAAGGAGGTTATATTATATTTTTTTGAGAAAAAAATCTGTGAATGGTGAAATGCACAGGTGTTATGTATACAATGATGATATTTTGTAAGTGTATATGCTTCAATCATCACTTCAAATAAGACACAATATTTTTTGATGAGATTTTGTAAATGTACATACTTGGTCAGTCATCACCTCAAAAAAGACATAATACTTTTCCATTCCCCAAAGAAATATCCTTGTTATTGCCTTCTACTCATATTTTTTGCAACACCCTAATATTTCATAATAAAACATAACATTTTTAGATCTTGGAAACTGAGATATTTTTAGAACAATATGTTGTGACCCCTAACCCATTTCCCCCAATCTTCTTCAAAATCTCCCCCAGTTAATCTTCACTCAGTCCCTTAAGGAAACTGCATTTTGAGTTATCATCCTTAATCATGTTTTCCTGCATTTTAAAAAGTAGTTAATGAAGCAATAAGGTGTAGCCTTTAGGAAACAAACTTGCTTCCTTAAGTATTAAATCTCCTGGTTTTGGTCAGACACTGTGGTTATCTAAATATGTGACCTAGAATCAATGGGCCTCAAAATCATTGCAATCCATTGATAAGAATAAGTTCTTTAGTAATCAGGTGATAAACTTGACCCTTTTTTTTACCTCAAAATAAGATTAAAAGGATCCCAAAAGAAGCTGTAGATAACTTTCCTTTATCTGAACATGCTATATTAGATAAATATGGCAGGATATTCTCTTGGACTGCATGCAATAAAGGAGACCTAGATTTATATGAGTGATATTTCCTAAACAGAAGGTGCTCATCGTGTAGACAGGATATGCATCATTCGCCTTCCTTCTAGAAAATTATTCTGGCATTAAATAAATTTTGATGCTGAAAATCTCACTGTTGCCTATCAACTAGTTTAAGAATTGGAGAACAAAATTTTGTAAGGCAAAATTACTTGGGAACAATTTGAATATACTGTTTAAACAGCATTACAAAACAAAATTGAAACTAAATCAACACACAGAGAAATTTAAATGAATTTCTCCTGTTCAAAATAGTTATTGAACCTCTATTCATTCATTAGATTAATTAATTATTAATTATTTAATACTCATCTGTGGTGACAAATACAAGCACTATTGATACATCAACTAGTCTATTACAGGTTATATAAACAGATATAGTATATGTACAATGTTTCTTTTATCTCTCCTAATGTGGAAGATAACTCTTACCAGACATTCCCTGTTTTTTATATAATTACTGGATCTGTGAAGTCAAATAGGGTCAGGTACTCCTTCTAGCCAAAACAATGGGAAGAACAGTGAGAGAGAGAATCAGTTTTTATTGACTTTTTCACATGACTTTTGTTGCCAGGCAAACGACATAACCGCTGAGCCACCGCTCCAGCCCCTATCCATTTTTTTTACACATAGTTCAAACGGAGATGTATATCAACGGCTTCTCCCTTCCCTTCAGTTCTGCTCTTTCAATAAGGCAAAGTGGTGATGTGTCCTGGGCTCTGCTCTACAGAAGGGCTCAAATATTTACAAGATTAAAACACTTGGACACACACACACACACACAGCCACCTACAACACTTGGAATGTGGCATTCAGCAGCAGAACAGTGTAGCCCACAATCTTAAATGCTGCTCTAATGAACAACACTAGTTGGGAAGATAAAATGATTCTCCACTTGGCCTACACTGTGATCAGATAGAAAAAGTTATCGAATTGAAGGGCTGTGGGTTGCGCACACATCAACTTACAACACTAGAGAGGGCAAGATGAAGTTTAAAGTTTGACATAATTAATTAGATACATCTGTCCTTTCAAGTAGCATCAATGCAAAATAGTACCAGTGTTTTTATTTATCTAATTTTATGTTTCAATTTGTGGTTATAAATCTCATATTATATTTGCACTGTTAAACAACTTAAATGACTCTAAAATGCATATTTAGATAGTGTATAGATAGACCAATGACAATGTATGAAATATAACTTCAACTATCTACATTGAAAACTAGATGCAGATGAAACTTCAAATTTAGATTTACTTTTATAAAGATTTACTTTTATAAAATTAATATTGTTCAATATTTAAAACATGTTATGATTTAAGCTTTATTTAATTGTTTAAGGATTTCATATTTATGATAATTTATTCTAAAAATTAAATTTAGAACATTTTGAAAAATATCTTTAAATGTATATCAAATTAATTTATTATTCATAATTTTATATCTAATACAACTGGATTAAATATATTTAGTTTATGATTCTATTAAAAATATTCTTTTTTATTAGATATCCATCTAATTGTAGGTATCCAATTGTAGAAATACAATTGAGGGGGAAACATTATCAAAACTTCAAGAATCAATGTATATATACTTAATTATCCAGGGGTAATGCCATATCATGGATGCTCAGCTTGGGTTTCCCCTGTTGCTGTTTACCCCAGAAGAACTTCTGAGTTAAATGGATATCTCCTAGAAGGCAGAGATCTCCTTCTGAAATGATTCCCCCAAATTCCCACCCCCCAGGCTCCTAGGAGTTCTCCCTAAACCCTCCTCCCCCATCCCCCTCCCTATGCCTCCAAGTAGCCTGGGGAGTCATCTCTCTGTTGCCTGAGAATCATACAATTTAAAGTTATTGTTAGCTTAGCCATCTAACATACTGCTTCCTGATGTATTCTAGCTTCCACAGATGAGAGATACCATTCGTCCCTTGAGTCTCTGAGATTGGGATACTTCACTTAGCTTAATTCTTTTGATCTCCATCCATTTGATATCAAAAGCCATAACATCTTCTTCTCTAATGGCCAAGTTGTATTCCATTGTATATATGTAACAAAGTTCTTGTATCCACTCCTCGAGTGAGGGGCATCTGGGTTGGTTCCACAGTCTAGCTATAGTAAATTGAACTGCTATAAACATTGAGGAAGCCATATCACTATAATATGGTGATTGTAACTCTTTTGGGAAAATACCCAGGAGTGGGATAGCTGGGTCTTAAGGTGGTTCCATCCTTAATTTTTTGAGGATTTTCCACACTGCTTTCCATAGTGACTGAACCAGTTTGCAGTCCCACCAGCAGTGTAACAGTGTTCCTCCTTTTCCCACAGCCCCGCCAGCATCTGTTGTTGTTAGAATTTTTCATTTTTGCCACTCTAACAGGAGTGAGATGGTATCTCATTGAAATTTTGATTTGCATTTCCCTTATAGCTCATGATGTAGAGCAATTTCCCATATATTTATGGGCTTTCTGAATTTCCTCTGGTGAGAAGTTTCTTTTAAGATCCATAGCCCATTTATTGATTGGATTATTAGTGAGTTTGGTGTTTAGTTTCTTTAGTTCTTTATATATTCTGGATATTAGCCCTCTGTCCAAGGTGTAGCAGGCAAAGGTTTTCTCCCATTCTGTAGGTTCTCTCTTGATGCTCTTGATTAGATCTTTAGCTGTGCAAAAACTTTGTAGTTTAATTGCATCCCATTCATTTATTTTTAACTTTACTGCTTGAGCCATGGGAATTTTGTTAAGGAAGTAGCTGCCGACTCCTATATGCTATAATGTTGAACCTACTTCTTTTTCTAGTAAGTTTAAAGTTGTTGGCTTAATATCCAGGTCTTTGATCCATTTTGATTTAATTTTTGTGCAGGGCGACAGATAAGGATCCAGCTTCAGTTGTCTACACATGGCTGACCAATTTGACCAACACCATTTGTTGAACAGACTATCTTTCTTCCGCACTATGCTTTTGCCCCCTTTATCAAATATCAAATAGTTAAATATATGGGGTTTTGTCTCAGGATCTTCTATTCTGTTCCACTGATCTTTGGTTCTGTTTCGATACTAATACCATGCTCTTTTTGCTACTACAGCTCTGTAGTATAATTTCAGGTCAGGGATTGAGATACCCCCTACTTTTTCCTTCCTATAGAGTAATTTTTTTGGCAAATCTGGGTCACCTGTTATTCCATATGAACTTGAGGATTGCTTTTTCTATATCTGTGAAGAATGTAATATGAATCTTGATGGGGATTGCATTAAATGTGTATAGGGCTTTGGGTAGAATGGCCATTTTTGTTGTACTGATTCTGCCTAACCATGAGCATGGAATGTTTTTCCATCTACTCAGATGTTCTGTGATTTTTGTTTTTTTAGTATTTTATAGTTTTCTTTGTAGAGGTCCTTAAAATCCTTTGTAAGGTTAATGTCCAAATATTTTATTTTTCTGTTTTTTGGAGGAGATTGTGAATGGGAGAGATTTCCTGATTTCTTCTTCTGCAGATTTGTTGCTGGAGTAAAGGAAGGCTAGTGACTTAGTGGAGTTGATCCCGAAGCCAGCTACTTTGCTAAAATCCTCTATAAGCTCTAGAAGTTTTCTGGCTGATATTATTGAGTCTTCTAGGTATAGAATCATATCATCAGTGAATAGAGATAACTTGACTTTTCCCATATGAATACATTTGATTTCCTTGTCTTGCCTGATAGCTCTGGCAAGGGTTTCAAGGACTATATTGAACAAGAGTGAGGAAAGTGGACAGCCTTATCTTGTACCTGAATTCAGTGGAAATGCTTTTAGTTTTTCTCCATTGAGGATAATGTTGGTTATGTGTCTGTCATAAATGGATCTGACATAGTTAAAGTATCTTTCCTTGATCCCTATCTTTTCCAAAGTTTTGAGCATAAACTGGTGTTGAATTTTATCAAATGCCTTCTCTGCATCAATTGAGATGATTATATGATTTTTGTTTTTAATTCTATTTATGTGATGAATTACATTATTGATTTGCATATGTTGAACCAGCCTTGTTTTTCTGGAATTAAGCCCACTTGCTCATAATGTATTCTTTTTTATGTGCTTTTGTATTCGATCAGCTAAAATTTTGTTAAGGATTTTTGCATCAATGTTCATCAGGGAAATTGGTCTGTAGTTTTCTTTCCTTGACATGTCTTTGTTGGGTTTTGGAATCAGTATAATATTTGCTTCATAAAAAGTGTTTGGGTGTGATCCACTCTATCAATTTCCTGGAAGAGCTTGTAGAGGATCGGTTTTAGTTCTTCTGTGAAAGCTTGCTAGAATTCTTCCATATATCCATCCGGACCTGGGCGTTTCTTTTTTGGGAGAACTTTGATTGCTGCTTCAATTTCGCTAACTGTGATAGGTTGGTTTAGATTTTCAATGTCCTCCTGTGTTAAAGAGTGTATGTCATGTATGTCCAAGAACCTGTCCATGCCTTCCAGGTTATCAAACTTAACAGAGTATAAATTTTCCAAATAGGTTGTGATAATCTTCTGGATCTTGCATGGGTCTGTGGTGATATCCCCATTTTCATCTTTGATTTTGTTGATTTGCTTCATTTCGTTCTTCCTTTTGGTGAGGTTGGCAAGGGGTCTGTCAATTTTGTTTATTTTTTCAAAGAACCAACTCTTAGTTTTGTTAATAGTTTGTATAGTTTTTTTGTTTTCAATTTTGTTGATTTCAGCTCTGATTTTGGTAATTTCCTCT